>APFE030248842.1:80713-135442 GCA_000404065.3 Pinus taeda
AAAGAGGCAAGGTAAGGTGTGATAAGTTTTGAACCATTGGGCATGGAGTCACAGATTGAGGCTTGCGAGCGTTTTCTTGGTCACAAGGGGATACGGAGCGGGATAGCCACACAGGATACAATTATCGGTCTGCTAAAAGTATGGTATGGACATCAGGGATGAAAGGAAAAGCAGAATCATTTCATCATTCTAAAAAAGAGGAGAAATGGATGAATGGGATCCAGGAGCAGTTAAGAATTCCTAAACATGCACTCATATGTGAAAGAAACAATGTAAACAAGATCATTTAAGTATACATGCTCATAACTATTTCTGAAGAAAACATTGAGAAATGCAGAATTTGAACTTAAGGTGTAATGAAACAAATCTTAAGCTATTCTTTTTTCCTACGATTTAGAAGGTGGAACTGTGGCAAAAAACATAAAATTAAACAGAGGAAAGAAATACTTATTGGATCATGTAGAAGCACAGGAATTCCGTAATCATTCCTTGGCCAAGAGAAAACATCAAGTAGTTTCGCAATCCATGCTTTCAGCAATCTTTGATTATGGAAATTATGACAGTTACAATGCGAGTCTCTGCTCAAAGACAATGCTGGAAAGAAGACTGACCAACAACTACTACCAACCAACCAACCCCTCACAACATTGCTCAGGGTGGTATTTATAAGCAAAATGTCGGAAAGACATCATTACAAGTGACCTCGACAGGTCTGCTAGAAAACTCTTCAAAAATCTAAGTGTTGCTGGAATTAAATGCAAGTAAATTTTTTTGGCTGCGCTGGGGGCAGCTGAATCGGAACAGGTGACGAGGTGGCCCTTGGGGGCTAGATGCGGTGCTGCTAGAATAATTGTGCTTTGGGAACTATAGTTCGGCTCTGGTGTGAGTTAAATGCGCAATAATTATGATTTGAGGGCTTCCAATGGCTTCGCCCTCTTTCTATGAATCTGCTAGAAGGTATTAATTGTTCTCCTGCTTTGGGCCGCTGCTCAAGATTTTCACTGATACTCTTTGCCGCTACATTGATGGCTTCCGCCGTCGACTGATACACTTTGACACGCTTGAAGCTTGATGACTTGATCTGATACACTTTAAACTCTGTCATTGATCTGCTGTTGTCTTTAAACCGGATCACTTTGGTACGATCGGGCGATTTTTGGGCTTTTTCAGCACGCAATGGGCTAAGAAATCAAAAGATTCCCCAAAGATTCCTCAAAATGGCCTATTTCCTGTAGCGATGCGCAATTAGCACTTCGTGCTAATCGTGCATTGAAAACTGCCTTTGTTTCTTGTTCTGGAGCTCCGAAGTGCGATTTTTCTGGCTGCTAACGTCGACTGTATGGCGAATGACGTCAGTTGTGGTGGGTCCCTGGTACAGAACGATGTGGTGAGGTGCTGATACTGGAGGTAATGCGATGAAGAAGCTCCGATGCGATTGCAATATCGCATCGGCGGGGAATAGAGGGTGCTTGAGTTGGACATTCGGCGCTTGTGACCGCCGACCGCCGATATCGCAGTATCGCGTCAGGTGGTGATGGATGGGTGATAACCTACATGGAGAGGAAAGTGCGATGTTGCGATGTGATCTGGCTTTAAGGTTCTGCGGAGTGTAAGCTTTGGGCAAAGAAGAGCAAGTGGGTGGGTGCGAAGGGCATTTGAGGTTTTGGAAGGGGTCCGATTAGCTCAGAGGGATCTTATACTCTGGAAGGAGTCCATTGTCTCTGGGAGATGGTTTGGAGGTTAAGGGTTATTGCTAAGTTTTAGATAAACTGAGCAATTCCCGGGGTTGCCTATGGTTATTTTTCAACCAGGGGGAGGGATATTACGTAGGGGGATTTTACTTAATATTAATAAGGGGATGGGAAGAATAGGGGCTAAATAATAAGTTAGTGGTTAATATGGAGGTGGAAAGAAAGCGCTAAGTTCAGAGACCTAGGCGTTATAAAGGGGGGAGAAACGTGCTTTTAAGAAATACGGAACAACTTTGAGTAAAAGCAGATCTTTACTCAAACTAGCATATGAAAAAGATGAACCAAAGGTGTCAAGCAATCTTGACCTCTTTTGGGGAGTGTAAATGATGGGAAACAGAGAAGGGAGTTAGCTATACCCCTTTTGAGCTTCTTGCATAGAAATTTTTGCTGATTTGTCCTCAATGATATGACAACTGAAAATCTGGAAACTGGTAGCAATTAGGATTCACAACTCAAAATACCTAACCTAGCCTCTACCAATTTCTTCTTTTGATTTGGGTGCACTTAGACTTCAAAACCATCATTCATTCTTCTGTTCTGCTTCCTATCACATACTACCTTATTTCTTCCAAGGCCAAGATTAACTATTGGGCTCCTCTACTTCCCATATCTAAGAATCTGCCAAGATTAAGCTGTTTGGATAGATTTACATTCTCTATATTCTAAAACAGGAAATTTAAACCTAGGGAGACCAAGATTAAGCTGTTTGGACCTCCCTTTAACTGAAAAAATGGCGATACCGGGATAACCTTACAAAATTTGGAAGGCAATTGAATGAACTTGAAGTAGCCTTCTTCTCTTGGAGACTGTTAAGCAAATATGGAGCATTGCAGCAAGCAAAGTATGACATATTTGGCCTGTAAAATGCCAATAATGAAATATGAATAACCTGCTACAGCAGGAAGCTAACACATACCATGGGTCAGATGATGAAACCAGAAATAATGACTCATGAGGGATAGAATCGTCAAATGTTGATCCAGAATCAAGAGAAGGAAGGTTGCACATAAGCTCAATGAAAACTAGGGATTTCTTAGACAGATTTATTGAATTCCAACTCAATATCTTGCAAGATGATGATCCATTTAAAGTATTTGCCCTCTAGTAATTGATGTGACAAAATATATGTCATAGGATTGCAATTTGAAACAACCGTAGTTTTCCGGAGCAAGATGTAACGGTAGAACCTTTGAACAACTGCCAAAGCCAACTTTTCTACATGGGTATACTTGACTTTGGTATCGTTGAGATTCTTACTCAAATAACATATGGGATGTTCATTCCCTACATCATCTTCATAGACCAATACCATTTCTATAGTAGAAAAGTCAACAACAAGATACAAGAAATAGTTGTGCTGGTACTCAATGGATATAAGAGATATGCCCGAATTAGTACATATTTCAGGGCATCAAATGAATTTTGACAAGTTTTGTCCAAATGGAAGTGATCCAAATGGAAAATGACATCAATGCATGGTATTCATCCACCCATGAAATTTACCCATGGTATTGTAAGTGGCATCCACCCATGGTATTATAATTGACATCCACCCATGGTATTCATTCACCCATGGTATTTTCCCATGGTATTGTGACATCCACCCATAGTATTCTTTCACCCATGGTATTGTGACATCCACCCATAGTATTCCTTCACCCATGGAATTGACCCGTGGTATTGTAATTGAAAAATACTATAAGTAACAATTCATATTTTGTAAAAGGACAGTTTGTTTGCCACAATGTAGCTTTTACAATTATTCTCCATTTTAATAAAAAAATTCTTTTTGGTTTTGTTTATTGGTCATTCTCCTCTTTTTCTTCTTTCATTTCAATTTTTCAGATCTTGGGGTCCTCCACCCCCAAGATCCATTTGAATCTTTAAGATCTTTGGGGCCTCCCCCGAGATCCTGATTAGTGGTATCAGAGCAGGTTATGATTCCATGGGAATGAGGGTTCGATGCATATTTTAGTTTCAAATTTTACAACAATATTCAACAAACTTCAGGCATGTTCTACCTCCACAGAGCATTTTTTTGGGCCAAGCGGGAATAATTTTTCTTTTTTCCTTTTTTTGCAGGAATGTTTTGGGGTGGCGAGTTTATAGATCATATATTAAAATTTTGGTGAAAAATTTACAAAATAAAATAACATATATGGATTCCTTGCAAAAAATACCCAAATTGAAAAAAAAAATCGGCCGAATCGGAGTTTGGATGAGGGATATATCGCTAATTTAAAATAAACTATGTTGTAGAAATATTTTTGATGGAAATTCATGGATGGTGGATCTCCTATTTGTTTTTGCAATTTTGGTGTAGAATTTCAGAAAAGTGATTTTAGATTTGAGCTTCTCTCGAAAAATCTTTCAATTTCAAAAAACAAATGGGTCGAATCAGAGTTTGGATGTGGGATATATCGCTGATTTAAAATCAGCTATATTTTCAGAATTTTTATGACAGTGAAAAGGTTGCAACGTGAATTTGAGATTCTAGAGTATCCAGATAAGGATTTCCAACACATAGGAAGATGCCAAATGTTCCTTATGTTTCCAAAAACAGGTTATAATAAATATTCTGAGTTATATTGACCGAGTTATGTCCATTTTAATTTTGGACCAACATTCAGAGTGTGTTCCCTTTGGAGACATGCCCTCCCACCCCACTTTAATAGGCACCTAATTCACATTCATCAGTTTTAGCATAGTAGCGTTTAGCTTGGGTTCTTTGGAGATGTGCCCTCCCACCCCAGGTTATGTAGGCACCTGCTACTTCATCAACAACCAACATCACGGTTATGGGTCAACCACACAAAATCCTTGTCATCGAAGTCCATTTGCTAGGCCGCACACTGTTAGTATCACAGTTGGTCACAAGCATTACAGGGTATCTCTATCCTCAGATCTTTGTTTGTCATTGTTATGGGTCATCCACAAACCCACACTTCACCGAATTCCATTTGCTAGGTTGCACACTATCAGTATCACAGTTGGTCACAAGCATTATAGGGTATCTCTATCCTTGGATCTTCGTTCATCATGGTTATGGGTCATCCACAAACCCACACTTCATAAAAGTCCATTTGCTAGGCCGCACACTATCAGTATCATAGTTGGTCACAAGCATTACATGGTATCTCTATCATCGGATCTTTGTTCATCCTGGTTAGGGTTAACCACATAAAGCCCTTCTTTTCAGTGGCTCTTCATATTCAACAAAGACTTCGCATGAGGGAACTTCACACAATGGGGACCATTGCTTCTTAAGGAGGGAGGAATGATCCAAATTGAAAATGGCATCAACTCATGGTATTGATCCACCCATGTTATTCATCCACCCATGGAATTTACCCATGGTATTGTAAGTGGCATCCACCCATGGTATTCATTCTACATCCATGGTATTTGCCCATGGTATTGTGACATCCACCCATGGTATTCATTCACCCATGGAATTGACCCATGGTATTGTAACTGAAAAATACTATAAGTAACAAGTCATATTTTGTAGAAGGACAGTTTGTTCGCCACAATGTAACTTTTACAATTATTCTCCATTTTAATAAAAAAATTCTTTGTGGTTTTGTTTATTGGGCATTCTCCTCTTTTCTTCTGGCATTTCAATTTTTTAGATCTTGGGGGCCTCCCCCAAGATCCATTTGAATCTTTAATATCTTTGGGGCCTCCCCCCAGGATCTGAATTAGGAAGGCAACCCCTTGCTTAAGCAGGTGAGTGAATCCTTTGGTCAACTCAGCATAATTAGGGACGAACCTTCGTAGGAATTTAGCTTTCCATTATAGTCATTGAAGATGAACAGGAGAAGAAGGTGTAGGAAGGTTGATGATTGTGTTTCTTTCAGAGGATTGATATGAATTCCATGTTTTGCAATGAAAAAAACCAAGAAGTCGACCAAAAATAACACAGAACACACATTTGTGTGGATTTAGTCAAATATTATAGTGTATGCACTACAAGTAAATGGCCCTTAGATGCATTAGGTGATCAACTCAACACCTAGAATAATTAGGGAGATCATCCAAATAAGGTTGTGTGATGTGTTTAATGTCATTAAAAGCGTAATCCATTACCCGATGAAACATGGCCCCAACATTCTTTAAACCAAATGGGAGTTTTCAGTAGGAAAATGTACCCTAGGGATAGATAAAGGCAGTCTTAGGTTGATTCACGATGAGAATGTTGATTTGGTTGAATTGAGGCTTCTGTGATCCATAAAAATTGTAAGAAGAAATTTCGGCGTAAATCACATTCAGAAAATCATTGTCGACGCGTTTCGAACCAACTAGTGTGGTTCATCGTCAGGACAAGTTGAAGAAACAGATCCAGTCTAGCATGTTAAATAGTTTGAGCAGAGTCTCCGGAGAAACCATCCACAAAAAAATAGATCTCGCATCCGACGTAGTCACCAACAATCTGGTTGATGAATGGGGTCGAGTAATTGTCCTTTGGAAAAGTGTGATTTACATCCCGGTAATCCACACATACACGGATTGTCCCCTATTTCTTCATGATAGAGACAATATTTAACATCGTCAAAGGAACGGGGTAGTTGAAACCAGCACAAAGACTTTTTTCAAGTTAACTCTTTATCATGGAAATCTTCTTTGGATGGACTGGACGGAGGTGCTATTAGACTTCTTTAGCATCATGATACATTTTAATCTCATGCGCCACTATATTTGGGTCAATACCTATAATTTCCTCATAGGTCTAGGAATAAAAATCATGAAACTCTTGAAATAGAGATTTATAGGTCTCAATCTCAGATGGAGAGAAAGACACACCAATGCGTAGATTTTCGATAATACCTAGTTTAACAGAGATATGAAGAGGTATCATCTCTTCAATATGCAAGAGATTATTTTCAGAATTGACTTTGTGAATAGAAATGGAATTTGTAAAAGACTCAATGATATTGGGTAGATAAACATCATTGAGATTATACTCAACAGAATCTGTTAAGGAGGAATGATGGTGATGATTGTCCCATGACACATCATCTGGCATCATGATCTCCATGATGCTCTCATCGGTAGAAAATATATGAGAGAATGAATTAGAATACATGCCATAATCCAATGATCGATCAACCCAATTGATAGAAGAGAAGGTATAATTTGCAGAAGACGAATAGATGACTTCGTAATCAAGCTCAATGGGGCTAAGAGGCATTCGATCACCAAAAATATGGATGTTAGTTTCATCTAGTACAATATATGGATGAGATTGGATAGTAGAAGATGATATCATTTTGATATAAGAATCCTTTAATATTCCAACCCTAACATGTTGATAAAAATGTAGAGTTTCCCCTACAAGCAGGACACATCCAGTAACATGAGAATCAAAGGCAAAGAAGGTGAGTTGGTCAATGGCCACAATCCTGCCCTTATGAGGAAAGGAAATCATATGGAAATAAGTCGAAATTACAACGAACATGGTGTAAACCCATGTGCAACCCAATAAAAGATTATAATGAGGAGGTCCCTCAAAGACTTCCACTTCTATGGATATAGTCCCCCCCCCCCCCCCCCCACCAAATCGACTTGTAAAGAGTTCAAAATACCACAAGGTTTATACGTTATCCCATCAAAAGCTTTCAATGTGGTAGGTGACTAACTCAATTGAGGAGAACCAATCACTTTCTAGCAAGACATAGCATAATATAGGTCGAGGCTCCCTCATCCACAATAGAATGATGAATGTTCTTACAGTAGATGATGACCTAGATAATAAAATCCAATTGGGATGGAAGGCGTGGGGTATAATGTTCATGACTTAAAACAACTAAGTTGGAATCTAAATGATCCACACATCTGATAGTCGAAAGCAAGGCCTTCTTCTGGGCGGGACAATTTTGCAACACCTCAAGGGTCAACATAGTTGATGGAGACTGAGCCAAGTCTTCAACTACGTTATAATTTTGAGCATCCCTAGCATGAGGGTTAAAGTAGATTTATGAATAATTCCCTTTGGAGACTTAATAGTTAACTCCGTAGTAATTTTGGATAGAGCAAGATTGGATGAAGTTGATGTGGAATTGGTAAGTTGATCAATAGCTGGACCATTCAAAGGATTCAAATTACCATAGTTCTTATTCAAAGTGGAAACCACAACATCAGATTTAGGCTTCATGGAGGAAATCATTAAAACCATGTTAGAGGAAAGAAGGGTCCCTAGTAATCATGTGGCTCTCCTAATTGGGAAACCGGTTGATGAACACAGTGGGAGAAGTGGAGGATTTAATAAACTGGTTCACTTCCGTGTGGTGAGGATAGTCACGAGTGAATTTCTCCTCATTGCAAATCAAGAATGGGTAGTGAGGCTTCCATCTCTCATCAAAGGACTAATTTTCTTGTTTATCCTGTGGTGAATAATATTTCTTCTTTTTTCCTTTTCCTTTCTTTTTTCTTCCTGGTTTCTATTTAGATTTTCCTTTATCAAATGAAACAACATTCATCTCGGAACAATAAGTTGTTCAAGGATTGGATGGATGGTTTTGGGTAGAAGCAGCAAGAGCAACACCAGATGGTTTAACTACTATCTGCAAATTGGTAGAACCAATGACGACATCAACAACATGAGATTCTTTATTAGGGGTGGAGGAACAATGTTTGAAGGTATTGGAGCATTTGGTATCTTCTCATAGACTGTCCCAGATTATGTATAGATGAGGTCCAAATACTAAGCATGAGAAATCACTTTCTCTTCAGTCACAACCTCATCTTTAGCTACATCCTTTTTGATAGATGGAAATAGGGATTTAATAAACCATTCTACTAAAAATTGATCCATAACATAGGTCTTAACCAATAGGCAATGACGCTAACACTCATGAATGTGATCGGAGATGTGAGTAGCATTAGTCTGTTTAAAGTTGGTCTAAAGTTTCGTTCCAGTTTCGTATGATATGGGAAACTGGAAATGTGTGAAGAAGGTGGTAGTTAAGGAATTGAAATCATGAAATGAAGCTCCAGGTAACTCAATGTAACCTTTAGCTGTGATACTTATAAGAGTAGGTTGGAAAAGATGTAATCATGTGGAATCATCATTAAGGGAATTCAAAGAACACCATAGATGATACATCATGACATGGGTCGACGAGTCTTCTCCAGGATTCCCATTGAATTTTAGGATATCATAAGACAATTTTGTAGGAATTATCAGCCACCAAGGCGAATGAACAATAGGATCGTTGTTGAGTCGAGTCAAGTCTAGAAATTCTGGAGTCACCACAAAAGGTAACTTTCAGTTAAAATCTGGTGGAGGATAACCTAGATAAGAAGGAATATCTTGAGTAATAGGTACTTGTGTTCTCGGATAAGGAGGGTTCTGATAAAGAGGAACTTGGGCACCATAATAAGGAGGATTCTGGTAACCAGCATACGCGTAAGCTTATTGACTAGCTCTAGGATAACCCTATAAAGGTTATAATGCCTGCGTCTGGACATGTTGGCCTTGAAAAGGCACTTGAGGAATACCCTGATAAGGTCATATTGTTTCCTTGAAATAATTTACATCATCCTGACCTAAGGTGGATTTGATTAAGGATGTTCCATGCTATAAAGAGTTTGTCCCACTAGAATTTGAGGAATACCTTGCCCAAGCGGTTGAGACTAT
Source organism: Pinus taeda (assembly GCA_000404065.3). Classification (NCBI taxonomy): domain Eukaryota; kingdom Viridiplantae; phylum Streptophyta; class Pinopsida; order Pinales; family Pinaceae; genus Pinus; species Pinus taeda. The sequence continues at coordinate 90,104 of APFE030248842.1, forward strand.
AAGGTACCTTGTAACAGCTTGGTAAGTGGAATTTGAGAGGTACTAGATACCAATGGAATAGGTTGAGATGCAATACAAACTTGCAAATTTTGGTTTACATATATTTGAGCTTTTTGAGGTACAAATTGAAGGGTAGGAATTTGAGATGAAGATGACATAGGTTGAGGATTCAACAAACATTCCCAAATCGAATCAGGCTGGACAAGAAAAGTAGGTTTCCAAACATTAGCAGCCATCCTAGGATAAGGAGGATTATAATAAGGTTGATTACCAATTTGAGGTATACCAAAAATAGGTTTCCCCCTTGCCATAGGAGGAGGGGATGATGAGGCAAATGTGACCTGGATGGAGGGTACCCAATATAAGGAGAGTTACTCTGTTAAAGATAACATTTCCCAGTAACATAAGGTCCAACTTGTTGTTCAACTATAGGTGTAGGTGGAGGAGAAGGAGAAGGTTGAGTAATGTTCATAAGGGAAGTGGTAGATGGAATTCTAGAAATAGAGGACATGGGATAGGTCCAAGGACTAGAAGCTGCACCAGAGAAGGTACCAGAAAAAGATTGATATCTAGGTGGGACGGACAGGCCACCATATAGATGTTACAAAAATAGATGAGGAAGCAACATTTGATTTATCAACCATAATGGTAGACACAGGTTTGGAATTCATATCAAATCCAGTCATGGTTAATAATCCCAATGAAGATTTAATAATCCCAATGAAGATTTCCATGAGAAATCTATAGGTGATTCAAAAGAATTAGGTAAAGGAGTTTGTGGTGGAGTTTGAAGAGGTGGAAGAGGGCTAGTCTGATAAAAATGGAGTCCACTCCAATGAACAAGAGTAGAAGGATGAGGCTCTTCTTGTGGGATCTCTTCAATGCTCACAAGAACATATGGAAGACGATCACCTTCAGGTCCAAGATATATGGTTGGAGGTTTTGTCTGAGGCAAAGTAAGAGAAGGGCAAGGTTATGAAGTAATAGGTGAAGATGGTTGAGGTTCCTCCGGTTCAACAACCTCAGGTAATAAATATTCTAACTCAAGAAAGTCAGGGCCAAGAACCTCGTGCAATAAGACTTCAGGTTATTCTATTTCGATTTTGTTAGATTCACCGACAAGGGTAGAGGTAATGTCAGGCTTAGTACTCAAAGAGAAAGATGATTCTGGTTGATCAGATTAAGGAGGAGGACTAGAAGTAGCTCCCAAATTTCCTGATTTGGTGATCTGTGTCTTCTTATGCTTTTAATGATGGCCATGAGTAGCCTCTGGTGGAAGAGGAGGCTTATTTTGCATTATACGTGACTGACAGAGTGGGATATCTTGTTCTTCCACATTGGATAGTAAATTTTAGAGATTAACACAAAAATAAATAAAAAAGAGGGTAATCTAGGCATAAAGGATTACTAAGCAACTGTGAACTGCAATATACACCTTAGCGAATCAAGGACTTAACGTACATGTAGCCAATCTCCCCGAATTCTATGTTCAGTGTATCATGGTACACAAGGCCACCAACTCAGTTACTTATGGCGAGAATAACAACCTATAGGGGACTTCCAAAAATATAATTGATGGTACATGGAAGTGTCGTCTGTAGTAGTGTTTTCTAATGCGTAACTGTTCGATGAGAGTGTTCCCATATACTTTATGTGCATGGAGTGTCATCTAATATACCCAAAGGTACGTGGAGAACAATCATGTACACTCACATAAGTGAAATGAGATTTCACCCCTGGGATACAACGTTGGAAAATAATGACAACTCTTATGTTTAATGACACTGAAACATGTCTCTAACCTAGACCTTTTAATGTTTGTGTTAATGTTACAAGTGCTCATTAGGTTGATTCAATAAATTTTAATGTTTATCTTCAATTAAGTTTCAGTTTTGGGGCTAACCACGAATTTGACCTGAATGTCCTAAAATGTAAACTATCATGAGGAAATGAAATCTTTCTCATTCAATGAAAATTTATCTAATGAAAGGGACAGAGAGTATGCAGCAAACAATGTGAAAAGTAAAATTCCATTTTAATGCAATTGTTTCAATGTTGATGCACACCCAAAACCCTAAATTCCAATGAAAATATTTTTATTCTCAAACCACTTAATTTTTGAAGATGAATAAAACTAAGATGCCAAGTTTAATAGCTAATTCAAACAAGATTTTCAAAATGATGACTAGAACACCAATTCATCTAAGCGCTCAATGATCAAACAAAATTAGTTTTCAAATGACCTAATGATAAGAACAAAGGAAAATATAAACAAATCCTCACCAAAGGCACTGAAAAATGAAAGAAAACCAAATGTAGGCTTCTGAGAGACCACAAGGCACTCAAAGACTCAAGGAAGAGCAGCTGGAAGAAGGTTGATTAGAGAGAAAATGAAGGAAAAGATAAATTATTGTGTGAATAGGGGCCAATGCAGGTGCAAAAGAGGCACTAGTGCTATGCAACGTAGGCTTAAAGAAGGCTCATTTGAGTTGCAACACTATGTCACAAGATCAGAGGGTGCATTGGTCTAGGGATGCAACATTTTGACACAAGGATTGCAATTGAGGCTCAATGAAAGGTATTCCTAGGTATGTTTTTGATTGAATAAGATAGTAAATGTATGAATAAGAGGTAAGACAAGGATGATGGACAAAGAAACCACCAAGGGAATACACCGTTCCCCGGTATGGTCGTTAATTTGTTATACAAAATCTATGACTGCAGACATAAGTATCCTCCCTTGGCTTGGTGGACTAACCTAGAAAAAAAGAAAGACAAAGGGACTTTCCCTAAAATAAATATATAATGGAATGAAGCCTATCTGTAATCTACCATATGCTTCACTCCTTCCTTGGCTTGTATGCTCCAATCCTAGCTCTGATCATTATAATTAGAACCTACATAGGTAGACAACACAAGCCAATGGTCTAGGGAATCTATGTAGCATCATATAATCACTTCATTCAGTAGATCAAAATTGTATTGAAATACGTGAAACCATAACATCATACATAGGAAAACAAAGAACTCTTTATATTAGTAGAAATGGAGTGAGTTACAACCAAAAATAGGTGTTGATCCTGTAGAAAGCTCCTCTAAGTTGACTTGTCCTTTCCTTGTCACAAAGTGCACCCCTAATCACCCTAATTCATGGAATGACATCTCTCACATCAGCGACATAAGCATATAATTACTCTCCAAAAGCCAACACTTTGCCAATGGATGGCAGCAAATATATAGGTGAAGGCGGTAGTTCATGAATTCTTATCCTTTTACCAATTTGGGCTTGAGATCCACTCTTAATGTGGGGATGATCACAAGGGATAAGGGATGAAAAATACTAGATAGGATAAGATAATATTCGAGACTTTTATCTAATTTAAATAGTTACAACATATCCCGGAAGCTTCTGGAAGAGGAAGCTTCAGGATTATTTTTTGTTTTCTCAAATTTCTAGAATCAATGCACCCCCAACACTGAGAAACCTGCTAGTGATCAGTGCAAGTGCAGAGTAGGGAAACCTAGTAGTCAACATTGGCCAAAGAAGGGTCAAGGACCATTGGTCCTTAAAATGACTAACATAAGCCAGTTTCAGGCAGAAACTTAGGGATTAGAAAGAGTAATGCTTAGGGCTTTGTGTAGGGAGGATGAAAAGTGTTCAAAGGATGTGAATGATCCTATTTGCAGGTATATTATCCATATGTGACAAAATGGTCTATAACACCATTAATAAACCAATATAAATTGGAAGCATATGAGATTCTCCCCTTGCACATGTGTCATCTCTAAATAAACTCGTGTAACAACAATTGTCAGTGCTACAAAATTGTGACAACCACCTGAAAGATAAATCTCATACAAACTCTCTGACATGGCAACACCTCTAATGATATATATGCGATCTATAATGTGGCCATATGCTCCCCTTGAGACCATTCAAACATTAGTTTTTAGTGGGAGTGACTTGTTTCTCCTCCCTTCTCCAAATTTTGTGAGATTGATCCTTGGTGTGCACATTCTTGTCTAACTTCTTGATTGGTTGGATTTTGCATGAATTTTCCTCTTTGGTTGGATTTCCTAAAACCAATGGGAAGCTTGTAATCCTTGACCTTCTGGCCCATGTTATCACAAATGTAGCATCTAATGTGCGCAAGAAATGGAAGAAAAGGTTCAAATATTTTGTTGATATAATTTATACTCCTTGCTCCATAGGTTCTACAATCAACATCTCTATGAACAAAATCATTGCATAAGAAACAATACCCATAACATAAATTTTTATACTTGAAGACAAATGGGAATGATATTTAAGGATGATCCTTAATCAAATTCTTATTTTTTTGGGAAGATTTCTTCATTTTAACTCTACAATTTGCTAAAATGCGTCCAAGTTTTTGACAACTAAAACACTTAACATTTCTCATATCTCTCCTTGGAACATTATTTTTCTCTTTGCTTGGTGCCTGATCTTGATGATGGATTCCTTCATTGTTGCTCAAAATTTTTTCTTTGGGATTTTCAATTGCGAACTCATTTGCTCTCTTTATGATTTCTGCTCATTCTAATTCTAGTTTTTGACACTAGCTGATTTGATTTTTGAGCTAGATTCCAATCTCCTCTTCAATTCTCCTTTCTTTCTCTAATTGATTTTTTAGATCAAAATTTTATTCTATGATGGCATGCTCTCTCTCTTCAAGAATTTGGATAATTTTCTTTAAATATTTATTCTCTAATGTGAGCTTCTCTATCAATATTGCTTGAACTTTATTTTCTATTTCAAGGGTTTCTAATCTCTTAATCTCTTCATCTTCAGACTCTTTCACTAGAGAGTCACCTTCCTCACCTCTTGAGAAATCAACTTCAACACATAGATCATAATCCTCTTCAATAAATCCAATATCATCATCACTAGATTGACAAAAAACATTACTTTCCATACCTTTTACCAGGAGGAGAGTGTTGCAGGTTTTACAACATTCTTAACCTGCTTGCAGCTCTTCTTTTTATGAAATTGTTTCCTATTGTTATTAGCCATATTCCCGAAATCTACCCTCGAGCGATCAAGCTCCACTGAGAGAACCTAACTCTTATACCAATTGTTGAAAATGTTCTCACTACTAGCGGGGGGGTGTGAATCAGTAGTGACTACGTTTGTTAACTTTTAAATCTTTTTCCAATTATTGAATCAAAACATTCAATAACCCATCGATAGTTTAGAGTATAATCAAAACTATCAACAGATATCTAGAGGAAAATTTCCCATGGAGGGATAAAGTGCTCTATGAAGAAGTGTGATTCAACCACAAAATTGGAGTATTTTTAGTTACACTACTAAGACTATAATATAAAAAAACAAATTAGAGCTATAAGAAACAAACAACGAAACATGCATAAGAGGAGACAAGATATTTCTGGTGGAAAACCCCTCCAGGTCAAAAAACACCCTTGTTGCAGCTGCGATGCTCAAATAATTCTATTAATCATCAAGCGATTCAATTACATAAAATATACAAATAGATACTATCAGTAAAGAATTGTGATCCTCATCTCACAACTCTATATATATTCATCCGTTGGAAGCCACCATGACCAACAAGCCTTGCCCAACAACCATTGGAATATGAAGAAATATGATCCTCATCTCACGACTCTACAGACCTTCATCTACTAGAAACCACCATGACCAACGAGCCTCACCCCACTCCTAGTGGACTCATGAAGAACTAGGTTCTTTGTACTGAATTTTCCAGAGCCCCCACTCCACTCTTCTATGTGACCCTTGTTTCATTCATTTTTAGGGTGAAGTCAATCTGAACTTCTCAACTAGAACAACACAACAACCTCTAACAATATAGGATAAAAAACAAACACAACAGTCACAGTGAACAATTCTGTAGTAATGACTCACTCAATCATTGCAAAACCCCATCAATAATACATGATGCATGCACAACATATAATCTAATGAAAAGATAATGAGAAAGAATATATAAAATGATCTACATTCATTCCTTACTCCACCATATTGCTGCATAAAATCTTGGTTGAATCATACTTTTGTTGCCATCTCCTATCATTGTCAACTATTGAAGATTTTCTGCATAACTTTCACACATCACTCTTCTCTTACATAAACTCTCCAAACTCACACAACCATCACTTTTTCTTCTCAAGGTAACGAACCAATAATCTCATGATCTCTACCTATTTGTAATATTTTGTAGTGGTTAAATCAATAATTACCATTCTATAGTGGAGCTCTATTCATATGTTGGAAGTGGTTTGATTCATTGGTCCTTGACTTATTCGAGCCACTAACTTCACTTAAAAATGAATATTCTATTTTTAACCATCTTCTAGAAGTAAGCTTATGCATACACCAATTAAAAGACAAAATAACACTTCCATTTAGGTGAGGAAATATGAGAAATTCATAATGTGCAAGAGGAATCTGGAACAGTTTCCATTTCAAGCTACAACTGCATGCACAATATGACTAGGTTTCAGTTGCAACCATATGGATAACCTTTTTCCATGTGGTTGGAATCCTTCAACCACATGCACAAGTTTAGCTCCATGCAGTTGGGGTAGAGGATGGGAGAAAACCAAATAAATCACCTCAGATCCTACCTAGACATTTTCCAGATCTTGACAACCTTTTGTAAGACCTCAAGGACCCTTTGTAGGCACTGGAATACTCCATCAAACCATTGTCACTACTCCATCATCATCACAAGTCAAGCTAAGTTGAATTGAATTCCATCCATCAATTGCACTAATACCTAAGCCATCAAACTACTCCAAAACTTCTCCAACACCTGAATAACCTTCAAATCATTAGTGATAGGCCCTGCAATTGATCATACATGTTAAATACCATCCACACACACACCAAGTACCATAAACTTGAATTGACAGTGTCCATCACTATCAACTAGGTGTAACATCTCCACTTCCTGCCAAGGCATCAACACATAGGCCAAATACCTGCACCAACATCTACAACCACTGAACTAAGGTATGCAACCAATGCGCAAACCAAGTACCTCAGCATCACATGGTACCGACAATTCATGCTATCTGTTTGATATCAATGCCAACTAACAACACCAATACTACTAGGTTGACATCAATGTCAATCAACAATTAAGCCATAATGCCAACAGTGAGGTGAGATCTCACAGGAAATGTATTAAAAGTAAAAAAAATGTTGAAAAAACTAGGTAGATCCATTTACAAATACATGAGATGTAGAAGACGTCAAAGGAAAAGTAAAAATATAGGCATGATCAAGACAAAACAGAGAAGTCATTCAAAGAGGGAGACGGAGTATGGCTACTTTTGAATAAGGACAAGTTATATGGTCCTAGTACATAAATCAAGATTTTGTGATATGTTCCTTTAGAGATATCAAAAAAGGCGGGACATAATTCGTATAGACTCATTATACCCCCATACATATGATGAGCCCTGGAATTGGGTAACTTATTGGGCTCATTTTGCCTAGTTGTTCTTGAACAATCCACCATTTTTCATAGTTTATGCATGTTTTTTGAGTATGTTTATGTTAGTTGAACAAATGAGGGTGGTCACGTTACCAAGAAGGCTAATACGTGGTTATTTAAGGTTTTTGGACAAATTTTGGAACAAAGCCAAGCAATTATGAGCCAAGATGACAACCAAGCGTGAAGGAACAAGGGTGAGGATTCGTAGGAAGGATGTCTCTTGCATTAAATATCCCTTCCTCGAAATCTCCAACCTCAACTTGGAGCTCAGCAAGCCACCAAAACGAATCCTAAAGGCAGCCGAGCAGCTTGGTGAAAAGTGACTTTTACTGGCAGTTGGAGCAGCCAAGCCCCTTGAGTTAAGGAGGGCTACTGAGGTCCCTCGTAGGCATAAATAGGAAGGCTTTCAGCCTTCGTAGTTTACTTTTTGGACTATTGTTGTTTTGCACTAGGGTGTTACTATTTTCTCAGCTCATTTTTGTATTTGTTGTTGTATAACTTTCATATGAACATGGTTATTTCTGAGTAATGGAAAGCAACTTTGTTTGGCATCAGTTCTGAGTTTCTTTAAGAGCCTGTAACTCTTTGGGTTGGGCCCAACCCAAGTGCCAAGGCTTCCTTCATGTACTGTTATTTGTTTTTATGTCTTTGCAAAATAATTTCTGTTAAGTAGATCAACATTTTGTTGGTTACATAGTTCATGGTTGATGATTAGATAGGCTTTTTATGTTCAGATTTAGTTGATAGATTAGTAACAGGGAAGATCTCCACAAAAAGGCCATCAAGCACCTCTAATCTCACCTCTCCCTCAATGGGATTGTGAGCTGGGACAAAGGTGACATTGCTGCCAACAAAAACACTGTCTTTACTTCACCATGCAACTAGTAGTGTTGGATTCTTAGTTGCCGAACTTGATATCAGTTTTGATTGCATGCTTAGGGTTATGATTGCTTAGTTGCATAGTTATTTCATCTGATTTCATTGCAAATAAACTTCTGTTCCATTTCTTTGCTGTTATCTAGGTCAGAATAGACTAACGTAACTAGGTCTTTGATTTTCCAAGTGTTTGGTTGTCCAGTTTGAAAAACAACTAGCAGAGCACCTGTTATCCTTCTTTATCTTCCCATAATCCATCAACTCCACCTGCTCCATCCTCCACTTAGAACCCTTACCTTACATTTGCCTCATTTGCTTACTTTGCCATGATTCTCATCTTTTTGTGCAACATCATTTCATCCCTCCTTGAAAAAATATAACCATTCGTGCCACTCCTCAACTCCACCCACTAAGTACTGAACCTCACCACGCCCCTATCGCACCTCCATACCCATTCCTCCACCTTTTTCCCTCCATCAATTCTCCAAAATCCCATTTCTGAACATCCTGTAGAAAATTACAGACATCTTGCAAAAATTCCAGAACATCCTGTAGAACCCCTGTAGACTTCCTGTAGAAGCTCACGAAAGCGGTTTCTTGAAAGCCAAACTCTGTGAAACTCTCAGGAAGGGTGCTAGGGACCCCTTAGGCCCTCTCTAAACCTTCCCAAACTCCTGCAAGAATTTTCTCTTACCAATCCTGCACAGTAAAAAACAGTGAAAGCACATGCATGATAAATCTGACAACTTAATCAAAAATACAAAAAGATGTTTTCTTCAGATTGAAGTAGTTTAGACACATGTATTTTACCTTCCTAGAAGTAATGGCATCTCTTTCAGTAGCTTGCATCCTCTTTTTCACATCAGTAGGGCTAGTTGGGAAAATTAGGGTTTGCTAGGGCTTGCATTTCCTTTCAGCGTTTTAGTTTCTTTCTGCAAGTAGATTAGCTTCCCTTGAGTTAGCTTTCATCCATCAGTTAAAAAGATTCTTCTCAGAGCTCATGGAAGTTGGCTTAAGCCCCTAGCGGACTTCTGCCAGCTGACCAAGTGACAGCTGCGGCAAGAGCTAGTACTTGTACATACAGCACCGTCGCTTCCAAGTTTGTTACGAACTACCAGGTTGATATAAAGTTAAGAAGGGAGTCCCAGTAGTTGCAACATTATTGCTGCAATACTGGAGCCCACCATTCTTTTTGGCACCGTTGCTAGGGAAGCATCAGGATATTTGTGATTGCTACTTTTCTTCTATTTTCTACCACAACCTTCTGTTCAGTAGTTTATTTCATTTACATTATGCAATTTCATTTCCGCAAAAATAGACTAGACATTTCCTGCTTTTCTAGACTAGCATTTCAATTCTGCAAGCGTAGACTAGCATTTCAATTCTGCAAGCGTAGACTAGCATTTCAATTTCGCAATTTCAATTTCGCAAGCCTAGCCTAGCATTTCATTCCTGCAAGCGTAGCCTAGCATTTCATTCCTGCAATTTCATTTCAGGAAACTATATTAGTTCTTCCCTGCTTTCATTTCAATTCCACATTTTCATTTCAGCAAGATAGATTTTAGTTAGTTGCAATTCAATCTATGTTCAATTTTGCAGGTATAAGCATAACAAAACAAAAGCAGCCAAAAATCTTTCATTTCATGCCTCATAGGAATAGAGACAATACCAGAAAATTCCTACCCAACACCCCCACCACATCACTGAGTCACCCTTCTCTCTTCTTTGGTGGTCGTGATAAAGAAGAACCTATAGGTGAACCCCCTGAGATATACGAAGATCCTATAATAGAAGAAGAGCAAGAGAACATTCCTCTTGAGACCATGGCTGAACACAGAAACGGTATAGGAGATAACGAGAGAATAGAAGGTGCCTTTCCCATCCGAGATACCAATGGGGACATGAAAATTAAGAACATAAGTCCCTCAACCTTACCTCACTTCCATGGATTGACCACTGAAGACCCGGATACTTTCCTGTTTGAGTTTGTTGTCCTTTGTCGAACTTATGACTATGCCGAAGATGAGAAAAAGTTGAAGCTCTTTCCTTCTACCCTCAAGGATGCAGCACTACACTGGTTCATGGGGCTACCTGGAAACAGTATCACCACTTGGGCTTAGATGCAGAAAGCCTTTAACAACAAATACCGGGACTACTGTAGGTCAAAGGAAACAAAGGGAGAGATCTTTCGGATGACCATGGGAAATGATGAGTCTTTAGAAGACTACGAGGAAAGGTTCCAGCTTAGTTATAAACGGGCTAGGTGTACACTTGACCCTGAATCTTTGAAGCTGGTTCTGCTCCGAGGAGTCCTCGAAGAGCTTCTAGATACCCTTCATTTGCTGGTAGGAGGGGATATCTACCAGCTACCTTATGAGGACATAAAGACTGTGTTTAGAAACCATTCTAGGGCAGCCCGGAAAAGAGGTAGGGGGAATCCACTTTCAGCTAGTACCACCTTCTCCAAACATGAGTTTGCTAATCAGATGGAAGACCTCAAAAGTGAGATGAGACATACCATTGCCATGCAACTTGATACTTTCCGAATTCAACAAAAGAAAGAGGAAGCTGAAAGGGCTTTGGCCATTTTCTATCCCAGATGTACGAGGAAGCACCCTAAGAACGAGTGTCCATTGCACTCAGTAGAGGTGTGCTTCGGTTGTGAGGAAGACCACCCCACAAACCAATGCCCAACCTCACCCGAATTTAAAGCCATGTACCTAGGGACCGAGGCAACCGTTGAACCTCTCTACTTCCTCAACCAAAGGAGGCCGCATGGGCCCAGACCTTACTAGCAGGGGATGCAAGGGACATCCCAAGCTTATTATAGCCCCAATCAATCTGCTCACATACTTTCTTGGGGTCCCCCTGCCCATCCGTCATGGTCCGCACCTCCTTTGTGGTCTTATCCATCTCAATACCATACTCAACCTACTGCTCATTCGTTTCCCTCACATGTCCAGCCTCAGCCTCAGTGGAATGCACCTCAGCAGGGGTGGAGGCCCCAATACAACTCTCTTCCCACCATTTTGCCTCCACCACCTACACAACCACAACCATTACCTCCTGCTCCTCCAAGACAACCCCAGATGCCTGCCCAACTGAACTCGAACCCCAACAGAAAACAGGCCCAACAGGTATACATTGGGGAGACAACATGTCCTACCTATGTTTTGGAGATCCAGGAGATCAACCTGCGATCTGGGAAGGTCCTTCCAGATCGCCCACTTCCTTCCCCAGAGGATGAGGAAGAAAAACAGGAAAGTGAACCCAAAGCCATTCCACCCTTTCCTGAGCGACTAACAGCAACCACGCAACCAAACCCAAAGGAGACTGAGCTTCTGGGAGAACTTAAGCAGTTGTGTGTGAAAATACCCCTTCTCCAGGCCATAAAAGATGTACCAATATACAACAAATTGATCAAGAAGAAGTGTTTCAAGCACCCAAGCAGGCGCAAGAGAGATGCCCAGACTATCAATATCACAGGACAACTGTCCGATCTGATGTTGGGGCAAGTAATCTGTCCAAAATATTTGGACCTTGGGAGTCCTGTAGTTGATGTCCACATCAATGGCACCATAATCCCCCACACATTAATTGATCTAGGGGCTGCCATTAATGTGATGACCAGGGATACTATGCTTAAACTCAACCTTCAGAGTTCCTTGAGGAAGACCTCGACAGTATTGCAGTTAGCAAACCGCTCCACCGTGACTCCCGAAGGGATTATGGAAGATGTCCTGGTCTTTGTTGACTCTTGGGAGTACCCTGCGGACTTCTTGGTCCTTCAGCCAAAGGCGAAACTCACTGGATAACCCCTCATTTTGGGTAGGCCTTGGCTAGCTATTGCAGATGCTTACATCAGTTGTCGAGCTGGAAGCATGACCATCAAGAATGGGCCTATGTCTAAGAAACTAGTCCTCTATCCTCCTGCCCAACCTCTGTTAGACCATGACTTACCACTCTGGTCAGAAGAGGGAGATGAGGATGAGGTCTACGCTGCACCTTTGTGCACAATAGAAGCCACCAGGGGAGGCCCTCAAACCGAGGATGACTTGATTGAGAATTTGATTCAAAATCCACCTCCCAGTGCATTGTCATTAGAAGAGTTGGTGGAAGATACCCAAGCCAGTGCTTTCGTGGACCTCTGTGTGACTGATCCGACCTCTCCTAGAGTTAAGAATGTGGAATTTGGCCCTGAAATAACCTTAAATATCAGTGTCTCCTTATCTCCCTCCCAGGAGAAGGAGCTGTGTAGCTTATTGAACAACCATTTGGATGCTTTCGCTTGGAGCTATAAGGAGATGAAAGGAGTCCACCCATCGGTCTGTACCCATCACATCTACATTAAAGAGGATTGTAAACCAGTCAGACAGCCTCAGAGGAGAATGAATCCAGCCCTTAAAGACATTGTCAAAGAATAATTGCAAAAGTTGTTGGATGCAGGATTCATCAACCCCATCTCTGACAGTGAGTGGGTCTCACCTCTAGTGCTTGTGCCCAAGAAAAATGGGAAGTGGAGAGTCTATGTAGACTACCAAGAACTTAACAAAGCCACCAAGAAGAACCATTTCCCTTTGCCTTTCATAGATCAAGTGTTGGATGGACTAGCATGGAAGAAGTTCTTTTCTTTCCTAGATGGGTTTAGCGGGTATAACCAGATCCAAATCAGCCCAGAGGACCAAGATAAAACTACCTTCACTTGTCCATGGGGTACCTTTGCCTACCAGGTCCTTCCCTTTGGGTTGTGCAATGCTCCTGCCACTTTCCAGAGAGCAGTATTGAGCATATTTTCTGAACTGGTTCATGATTCGGTGGAAATATATATGGATGACATTACTTTGTATGGGTCCAACTTCCAAGAAGCATTGACTAACCTGGGAAAAGTTTTAGCCAAGTGTATTGAGATGAACTTGTCCCTCAGTCCTGAAAAATGTGAATTCCTGATGACTGAAGGGACTGTGCTAGGTCATACCATTTCACAACAAGGATTACAGGTGGATCCTAACAAGATCGCAAGGATTAAAGGTGGATCCTAACAAGATCGCTATCATCCAAAAGTTTCCACCTCCTCAAAAGGTCAGAGATGTTTGGAGTTTTCTAGGCTTGGCCGGGTATTATAGAAGGTTCATTAAGGATTTCAGTAAGCTAGCTTCGCCATTGTTTAGCCTCTTAGGGAAAGATGTTGAGTTTAAATGGACTGATGACTACCAAGGGGCTCTGGATGAGTTGAAAGATAAGTTGGTGTCTGCCCCGATCTTGAGAGGTTGTGTTAGGGAAGAGGAAGTAGTTGACATCCTCCTAACCTGTCATGATGGACCCTGTGGAGGCCACTTTGCAGTGAAAAGGACTGCCTTCAAAATTCTATAGGCAGGCTACTATTGGCCTACTCTTCATCAAGATGTCAGAAGATACATCCGCCAATGTGACTGATGTCAAAGGATGGGGAAACCGACTCCAAGGGATGAAATGCCCCTCCAACCTCAAGTGACCTTCGAGCCATTTGAGAAGTGGGGCATGGATTTTGTGGGTACTATCAATCCTCCTTCAAAGCAGAGGTCTTACATCATTGTGTGCACTGACTACCTGACAAAGTGGGCAGAAACAAAGGAAATCAAGGAAGCGACAGAAGAGAAAGTAGCTGAGTTTTTAAGGGAAAATATCTTCTACAAGTTTGGCTACCCAAGAGAGTTAGTCACCGATCAAGGAAGCCAGTTCACCTCTAACTTGATTGAAGATCTGCTTGCTCATCACAAGATCAAGCACAAAACTTCCACCCCGTATCATCCACAAGCAAATGGGCAAGTGGAAGTCACTAATAGAGCATTGGAGGAGATTCTGACTAAGGTGGTGAGCAGCAGCAGAAAGGATTGGGCAGATTGCCTAGTTGAGGCCACCTGGGCCTACAACATCACTTGGAAAACTACAACAGGTTTCACCCCTTATGAGCTGGTCTACGGGAAGAAAGCTTTGTTGTCCATAGAGTTCGAGTACAACACATTGAGGGTGGCAGCTTAGCTGGACTTAGATCTCAGCCATTCTCAACGTGAAATATTACTACAGCTGAATGGATTAGATGAACAAAGAATGCAGGCCCTCCTCCACTCGGAAGTAGTTCAACTCCAGAGGAAGATATGGCATGACCGACACCTCAATGAAAAGCAATTCTAGCCAAGATATTGGGCGTTGCTGTATGACTCAAGGTACAAGGATTTCAAAGGGAAGCTGAGGACAAGATGGCTAGGACCATATGCAGTGGAGAAATGTAATGACAATGGTTCAGTCCTTATCAGGACCATTGATGAAGAAGTCATCCCCATGCTTGTCAATGGGCATCGATTGAAAATCTACAGGAAACCTCTTTCGAGGCGAGAGTTCATAGAAACTTTGGAAAAATCAGTGCTGGTAGTGGAGCAGAGCTCTGCCCCTATTCCACCCACACTTTGATCATAAAAAAAAAATAAAAAATAGAAAGATCCTTGGGTGAAAACCTTTATGAGGCGCCCAGGGCAGACAATGAGGGTGAAAACCTCATGGAGGCGCCCCAGCTGTCTCTAGAGAAATAAAAAAATGTGGAATAAAAAGATCCTTTGGTGAAAACCTCTTTGAGGCGCCCAGGCCAGATAGCAAGGGTGAAAACCTCATTGAGGCACCCTAGCTGTCTCATCAAAAAAAAAAAGAGAGAAAAAAGAGAAAGAAAAAAAAATAAGAAAAAAGAAAAAAGAAAATAGGACTAATCTCTGTGAAGTAATTGCAGGTTGCAGGGAATACATTGCAAGAAAAGGGGGTGCGCAAAACGAGGACAGGGGTCCGTACCAGGCTCCAAGACATCCCTTTAGACACCCCCTCCATGGCCACCCACCTCTCTGAGGATTTGGTCACATTCGGGTCAAGATTGGGCCTTCCACAAGAAGTTCTGGGCTTTTTATAGGAAGTTCCAGGATTTTCTACAGGAAGTTCCAGGCTTTTCTACAGGAAGTCCTGAATTTCTACAGGAAACATCCTGTAGAACCTTCAGATGAGCCAAATTCAATTTTGAAAGGGAATCTGATGGTTGGGATTAGTTTGTTAGGCCTGAGGCCACACCTCTATTCAGTCCAACACCATGTGGCACCCTGTTCTATCTCTTGACACCTCTGTCACCCACCTGGTTATGTGTTCCTGCATAGTCATACAAAGAACCCTGTTTTCCTTAGATTGAAAACAAACTTTTCCAAGTGATGAATCAAGCAGCAAAGGCTCGCACACTCTACCTATTCAAGCTCCATCTAAGCTCTTCATCAATGCAGCCAGTCCTTGTTCGCAATATGGCCATGTTCGTTTAGCCTGCATGCCAGGAGGAGAAGCAGCTACCGGACATCCTACAGGAATCCTGTAGCAGCTGATCCCTCTCGAGCACATACTCTGTAAGCAGGGGTAGCTGAAATCCACACAGGGAACATGAAAAAAGGGCTCATCTTGAACGTGAACACCTCCTCGACAGCTGAGATCAGACAGAACCTATGCATGCAACGTTTATCATTGGAAGATCGGGTTACAAAGCCAGGCATGCAGCTTCAACAAATAAAATAATGGGCTCTAGCACCCGTGCACGAGGCAACAACAAGCGAGGCAGTAGTTTCGAGACCAGAGTCTGTATTACACGTCCACGGCCACACAGGTAAGTGTCTAACCTTATTCGTCAATTACATAAACCATATTTCGAAAAACTGCATGCCTGTGAAAATGGTTGGATTGAACGAATTCAGTGGTCAGTCAATTGGCCACCCTTAGCCAGTTTCACTACTTCGTGGGATCCGAACGAGCTCAGTTACATTCAGGCTCGCCAACGATCCATGTAGCCGACATGTGTGGAGTGTCCAGTTGGTGAAAATTGGCAGATTGACAGTGGTGGCAGCGGTTAGTGGCAGAGGGGAGGTAATGGCGGCCAGGGACACGTAGGAGAATGATGACCATGACGATGGATAACAGTTCAGTTTGGCCACCTCACCCCCTCACCACAAATTGCGTCGCAGTTCAAAATGCTTGGCTGAAAAACTCGCACACCGGCTATTCATTCGCATTTGCAATGTCCTGGCCGAAGTACTCGTCCTCTGCTTCCACAATCCGTTAACCAGTCATCCTCCTCAGAGCTTTTCGGCCTGTTTCAAAGTTCTTTCGTGTCCCGAGCTCGTTCAGAAGCACAGTAACATCCTACAGAAGCCAGCAAGCATCCTACAGGAAGAAGTTCTACAGGAAATATGGCACAGCCCCCTGGAACAGAGAAACCTGAGCTTTCATTTGACAAATTTGGAGTTCCGAGAGAGGTAGGCTCGAAAAACACTTTCCCACGCATGGTATATTTCGAAAGGTGGTGAATTGAATTGTCTGAAGGGATATTAGAGACAAGTCTACTTGTGGGTCAAGAATATCAGTTTTCCTATGTAATTACATGGAATTTCTCAGACGGTCCTGCGTCAACATTCTCCTCCAAGGTTCCTGTGAAAATTTCTCCTATAGAAAAGGTAAAGCACTGAGAGGGCTAGCCTGTATATAAAATTTTGAAGTTGCACATTTGCATGTATGCTGGGAGTAAAAAAATTGAGGTGTTGTACCCTGTCTATGGAAACAAAACTTCCCCCTCCATACACATATGGTCGAGTTTGGGCAACAAAAGCATTAGAACCAGGGAATTGGTGCGGAGTTAAAATATAAACACCTAAGAGATCCTTCTCAAAGTTCGAAGGGGGAAAACATAAAACAACACTCCCTTTCTGCTCAGAGCATTTAAATAGAACACTCCCACCATGCCAGGAGGGTTTATCAGGAAGGAACCCTCGGATTCCAGAAAATTGCGTGAATACCCCGCAGTAGTGGACCTCTTCACCCGTGCCAACTGGGTGGCATTTTGTGACAAAATTCAGGGACACAACGATGAAATAACGGAATAATTCTTGATGTCCCTGCAACCTAAATCAAACACACTGTCCACTGTGAATTTTAGAGGGTTGACCTTAAAGCTTACCCCTGAATTCATTAGTCGAGTCACTGACCTGCCATTGGGGATACCCTGGAGCAAAGAGGAGAGAGCATTAGGCCAAAAATCCAAGAAAGAATTCATCCTACCAGAGGAACAGTTTGCAGAAGATAAGAACGGGGTAAGGAGGGCCAATTTACATCCTCTTTGGAGCGAAGCCAGTCTCCAAATTATGAAATACATTACCTGTGAGGGGCGGTTTAGTATTGTTTACGGCTATCATTTTCGGTTACTAAAAGAACTATGACATGGGTTGGATTTACCCCTAGAGCAGAAGTTAAGCATCCCCTATTTTCTCTTGCAATCATTGATTGAATGTGGCACATAATTGAAGGAAGGGACACCGGATCAGGTAGCCCATCATGGGCTCATCAAGCTCCTAGTGGAGGATGCCCTCTATACTTACAATGTCCCCCTCTCCTGGGAAAGTTTCCACAACATGTCCAAAGATGACGATATAAGGATTTTGGTCGAGGAACTCACCTCATCCAGCAATTAAGAAAGGGAACACACTGAGGCAAGAGAGAAAGCCAGCGGTAATGAAACATAGGACAGACCACCACAGAAAGAACAAGAAGAGAAACAAGGAAAAGGCCAAGTTGCTGAACCTAAAACTATGGAAGGGCTAATGGCACAAACATCTAGGGAGAAACGACTGCAGAGTAGAGTGGAAAGGACTAAAAAAGCCCAACCAAAGAAGGGCACAACCAAGACAACCAAACAAGAGTTAAAAGGGAAGACCCATTCAACAAAATAGGTTGCAACAGCTTCTACAGGAAGTCTGGAAACAGCTTCTACAGGAAGCCCAAAAACAGAGTAGAAGAAGGAGAAGTCCCTTGAGATTCTGGCCAGGGAGGCAACAACGGTGCTAGCTGCCTTAAGCACAACCCCCGAGCAAAAAGGGAAGAGGAAAAGGGAGCCTTCTATGTATTTTAAGGCAAGAAGAAGCTTGCGGATAAAAACTGGAAGGCCCCAGTCACAATCAAAAGAACCAATTACAATTATGGACACCCCAATTAAACAACAGGAAAGGTCTCCTCCAAAGGCGTCCATCATCTATGAACGGGGAAGCCCGAAGATGTCCACTTGGAAAGAAAAGGTTAAAATGTTGGACACAAAAACCTCTCTACAGGATGTTGAAACAATTCTACAGGAAACATTGGCTAGGCTAAAGGAGATTGAAGAGTTGGAAGAAAAGGTAGCTACATCATCCCAGGAGGAGGAAAAGACTGAGAAAATTGAGGAACCAAGCCCCCAGCCCAACCTGGGCTCTTACTATAACTTGCTAGAGGTGGGAAGGATAATCCCCCAAAAATTTCTAGTGCCGCTCTTCTTTGCACTGGAGGAAGAGAGAGTGAGGACCCACACTTGGATGAAAATTGCCAAGTCCAAGGGTGTGGCAAATATAGGTCCTTTGGAGGAACAACTCAAATAGGCAAGGAAAGAATTGGCTTTGGTACGGGATGTAGAAAGCAGCTAGCGAGCCAAGCTACAGGAAGAAAATGAGCTGCTCAAATAGTAGTTATAGTTATAGGGACACTTTATGGAAGATAGGCCCCACACCTTGGGAGAACATCAGCAATAGGAGGAGCCCACAACAGACAGAGAAACCACTGATGAACAACAGAAGAGAGATGGGTTGCAGCCTGAGATTGAGGCACTGAATAGGCAGCTAGAAGAAAAGGAATTGCAAGCAACACAACAGATACAGTCTCTGAAACAGTAGGTGCAAGAATAGGAGGCCCAACTGGCCTGCATGGCCAGCTGGGCGATGGAAGCTCTGCAGTGTAGGAAACCTGCCAAATCATACGCCCTACACCTTAAGGATCAGTGGTTGCAGTTTTAGATCAACACCTTGGCCCAAAGGGGCATTACTCCATTTCAAAACTACTATTAATTCATGGCTCTATGTGACAGCAACTCATAAGAGGACAAGGCCAAACTATCAAAGTTCTACCTGCACAACTTGGCCCTTCCCAACATGAACTTGTGGGACCCCAACGCTACGGTAAGGGACGTGCAACTTTTCCATGGCCTCTTGGCTAAATCATGAAGAAAAGAGAGCAGCAGAGGTCTAAAATGTTATGGACAGGGAATTGAACGAACAACTAATGATCAGAGCAGAGTTGGAGCACACCTCAGCATTGATATACGCCCACCAACACTTGGCAAATAACTCTCAGGCCCTACCAGAGTACATTGACCGACAAGCTCAAGCCATAGCCTATTTTGAGGACATGGAGAGGCTGTTGGGGGATAACTGTGTCCATGCTTGCACCCGGAGGTGGAACACACTGCCCCACAGCCTAAAAATTAGATAATACCACACCCCAACTAGGATGACAGAGGCCTTGGCGAGAGTACCCCTCTACAAACAATCCATGCAAAATATTCAGGCCAACTGGATCGGCCTAAAATTCAGTCCTCCCTTGCTTTTGGGGTTGTTGGAGGGATTCAAAGAAGAGGAGGAACACAGGCAGTGGGAAGAAGTGGAAAGCAAAGGAGGATTTCATGACCGTGAAGAAGATATCACTTTAGAGGCCTGGGATGTGAGGGAGGCGGTCAAGGCTACAAAGGATGATGAGCTGGATTAGTTGCTCGAGGATGAGCAACCCATTTAGCAGGGGGTGATGATGAGCCCCATAATTGGGTAACTTATTGGGCTCATTTTTCCTAGTTGTTCTTGAACAATCCACCATTTTTCATAGTTTATGCATGTTTTTTGAGTATATTTATGTTAGTTGAACGAATAAGGGTGGTCACTTTACCAAGAAGGATAATACGTGGTTATTTCAGGTTTTTGGACAAATTGTGGAACAAATCCAAGCAATTATGAGCTAAGATGATAGCCAAGCATGAAGGAACAAGGGTGAGGATTCGTAGGAAGGATGTCTCTTGCATTAAATATCCCTTCCTCGAAATCTCCACCCTCAACTCGGAGCTCAGCAGATCACCAAAACGAATCTTAAAGGCAGTCGAGCAGCTTGGTGAAAAGTGACTGTTTACTGGCAGTTGGAGCAGCTAAGCCCCTTGAGTTAAGGAGGGCTGCTGAGGCCCCTCGTAGGCATAAATAGGAAGGCTTTCGGCCTTCATAGTTTACCTTTTGGACTGTTTTTATTTTGCACTAGGGTGCTGCTATTTTCTCAGCTCATTTTTGTAGCTGTTGTTGTATAACTTTCTTATGAACATGGCTATTTTTGAGTAATGGAAAGCAACTTTGTTTGGCATCAGTTCTGAGTTTCTTTAGGAGCCTACAACTCTTGGGGTTGGGCCCAACCCAAGTGCCAAGGCTTCCTTCATGTACTGTTATTTGTTTTTATGTCTTTGCAAAATAATTTATGTTAAGTAGATCAACATTTTGCTGGTTACATAGGTCATGGTTTTTGATTAGATAGGCTTTCTATGTTCAGATTTAGTTGATAGATTAGTAACAGGGAATATCTCCAGAAAAAGGCCATCAAGCACCTCTGATCTCACCTCTCCCTCAGTGGGATTGTGAGCTGGGACAAAGGTGACATTACTGCGAATAAAAACACTGTCTTTGCTTCACCATGCAATTAGTAGTGTTGGATTCTTAGTTGCCAAACTTGATATCAGTTTTGATTGCATGCTTAGGATTATGATTGCTTAGTTTCATAGTTATTTCATCTGATTTCATTGCAAATAAACTTCTGTTCCATTTCTTTGCTGTTATCTAGGTCAGAATAGACTAACGTAACTAGGTCTTTGATTTTCCAAGTGTTTGGTTGTCCAATTTGAAAAACAACTTGCAGAGCACCT
Source organism: Pinus taeda (assembly GCA_000404065.3). Lineage (NCBI taxonomy): Eukaryota > Viridiplantae > Streptophyta > Pinopsida > Pinales > Pinaceae > Pinus > Pinus taeda. Next base: position 111,281 of record APFE030248842.1, read on the forward strand.
ATTATCCTTCTTTATCTGCCCATTCTCCATCAATCCCACATGCTTCATCCTCTACTTAGAATCCTTGCCTTGCATTTGCCAAAATCGCTCACTTCGCCCTAATTCTCATATTTTTGTGCATCATTGTCCTATCTCTCCTTGAACAAATCCAACCATCCTCGCCACTCCTCAAATCCATCCACCAAGTCCTAGACCTCCTTACACCCTTATCTCACCTCCATACCCGCTTCTTCACCTTTTTCCATCCATAAATTCTCCAAGATCCGATTTCTGAACATCTTGTAGAAAATTACAGACATCCTATAGAAATTCCAGAACATCCTGTAGAACCCCTGCAGACTTCATGTAGAAGCTCACGAAAGCAGTTTCTTGAAATCCAAATTCTATGAAACTCTCTGGAAGGGTTCTAGGAACCCCTTTAGGCCCTCTCTGAACCTTACAAACCTCCTACAAGCATTTCCTCTCGCCAATCCACCTCTGCACAGTCACAAACAGTGAAAGAACATGCATGATAAATATGATAACTTAAACAAAAATACAAAAATATGTCTTCTTTAGATAGAAGTAGCTTAGACACATGTATTTTACCTTCTTAGAAGTAATTGCATCTCTTTCAGTAGCTTGCATCCTCTTTTTCGCATGAGTAGGGCTAGCCGGTAAAATTAGGGTTTGCTAGAGTTTGCATTTCTTTTCAGCGTTTCAGCATCTTTTTGCAAGTAGATTAGCTTCTCTTGAGTTAGCTTTCATCCATCAGTTAAAAATGTTCTTCTTAGAGCTCATAGAAGTTGGCTTAATCCCCTAGCAGACTTGTGCCAGCTAACCAAGTGACAGTTGCGGCAAGAGCTATTACTTGTGCATACAGCATCGTCGCTTCAAAGTTTGTTACGAACTACCGGGTTGATATAAAGTAAAGAAGGGAGTCCCAGGAGTTGCAACATTATTGCTGCAATACTGGAGCCCACCAACTTGCAAACAATATTTTCATAATTTTTCTTTTCTCCTTTTTTTTTGAAAACTAGTCTACATCCAAGAGGTTTTCATCCTAGCTACTTGCCCTGGGCACCTCAAGAGAAGTTTTCACCCAGAGATCTTTTTATTTCTCCTTTTTTTTTGACACCATTGGGCCGCCTCAAGATGTTTTCAACCCAATAGTGGGACTCAGGCACATCGTGGAGGTTTTCACCTGAGTCTTTTTTTTTTTTTTTTTTTTCTCAGTGGCTTGATGAGGTGGGCATTGAGACTTTCTCCACCACCATCATTGTTTTTCTGATACCATCAATGAACTGTTGTTTTTACAATGGCCTCTTGTAAACTTTCAATCTATACCCATTAACAAGTAAGGGAATGGCCTTGGTATCTATGGTTCATATATGCATTGAACCATTATCATGACATTTCTTTATGACATAAGGCCCTAACCGTCTAGTCCTTAACTTTCCCTTAGAGTCTTTATATCTGGAACCATTTAACAAAGCCTAATAACCTTCTTAAAATTGTGTTCCCTTCATGTTCTTGTTATGCTGGATCTTCCTCTGAATTTGAGTTACCTCTGTGTGTAGGAGGACATGCATTCTGAACTCATCTAATGCATTCAACTGTAGAAATGTCTCTTTTTATGCACTCCTGAGATCTAGATCTAGTTGGGATGCCATCCTCAGTGTATTGTACTCAAATTCAATGGAAAGCAGGGCCTTTTTCCCATAGACCAACTCAGAGGGTGTGAATCCAGTGGTGGTCTTCCAGGTTGTATTGTAGGCCTAGGTAGCCTCAACTAATCTATCTGCCCAATATTTTATCTTGTTTCTAACCATTTTGGTCAGAATTTTCTCTAGCATTCTGTTGGTCACCTCCACTTTCCCATTACCTTGTGGGTGATAGGGAGTGGAGGTTCTATGCTTGACCTTGTGCTGGCTTAAGAAGTCTCCAATCATCTTAGATGTAAAATGGCTGCCTTGATCAGTGACCAGTTCTCTAGGGTACCCAAACTTGTAAAATACACTCTCCCTTAAGAACTCAGCCACCTTCTCCTTTGTTGTTGCCTTGATTGCCTTGGTTTCAACCCACTTATTCAGATAGTCAGTGCACATAATGATGTACTACTTTTTCTTATAAGGAGGGTCAATAGGTCCAATGAAATCCATGCCCCACATGTCAAATGGCTCAAAATTTACTTGAGTTTGTAGAGGCATTTAATCCATTGGAGTAGGCTTTCTCATCCTTTGGTACTGATCACACTGACTAGTGTATCTTCTCACATCCTGATGAAGAGTCAGAAAATAATAACCAGCTTGTAACACCTTGAATGTTGTCCTCTTTACTGCAAAGTGACCTCCACAAGGCCCGTCATGATAGGTTATAAGGATGTCAAAGACTTCCTCCTCCCTAAAACATCTTCTTAGAATTTGATTCGAGCCTACTTTGAAGAGGTTGACCCCAATCCAAGTGAATGGGGTGCTCTTCCTTACAATCTTGCTTTTCTCTTTGGAGGACAAATTCGGTGGGAACTGTGCAAATACCAAATAGTTTTCTATGTCGGAAAACCATGGAGAGATAATTGAAATGGCGAATAAGTGTTCATCTGGTAACTGATCATCAATCGTTCCTTCCTCACCTGCAGGCAAAGTTAATTTGGACAAAAAATATGCAACAACATTTTCCTTGCCAGGCTTATCAACAATAGTTAGATCAAGTTGTTGTAATAAAAGTAACCATCTAATAATCCAGGCATTCACATTAGGTATATTCATTAAATATTTAGTTGTAGCATGATAAATAAGTACAAATGTTTGATAACCTATAATTTAATGCCTAAATTTGTTCAATGAATGCACAATGGACAGGATCTCCTTTTCGGTCACTGTGTAGTTCAATTCAGCCTTTGACATATTCTTATTGATAAAGTAAAAGTCATAAGGCAATTTCTCATCTATCTGGCGTAGAGTTACTCCTATGGATTTATTTGAGGCATCAGCATGTATATGAAAAGGAAGGCCCTAATTTGGGCCTCAGAGAGTTGGTGTAGAGGTCAACTTGTTCTTTAGGGTGTCCAGGGCCTCTTGACAACTTTTTGACCATATAAACTTAGAGTATTTGGCCAAAAACCTAAATAAAGGAGAAGCCAACTTGTTGAAGTCATTTATAAACCTATGATAGTATCCGGCTAAACCTAGGAAACTTCTGACATCTCTCTGCTTTTGTGGACGTGGGACTCTTTAGATGATAGCTATTTTGTTTGGGTTCACATGCAGTCCTTGATCGGATATTGAATGACCTAGCACAGTCCCTATAGTCATCAAGAACTCACATTTTTCAAGACTAAGATATAGGCTCATTTCAGTGCATTTATTCAGCACTTTACCTAAGTTGGACAGAGCCTCGTGGAAGTCACACTCATAACGTGTAAAATCATCCATATAAATCTCTAGTGCATCATGGACTAGCTCAGCAAAGATACTCAGGACTGCTCTTTGAAAAGTGGTAGGAGCATTGCATAGGCCAAAAGGAAGGTCCCTATAGGTGAAAGTGCCCAAAGGACAAGTGAAGGTGGTTTTTTCCTAGTCTTCGGGGCTGATCTGGATTTGATTGTACCCGTTGAATCCATATAGAAAAGAGAAAAACTTTTTCCTTGCCACGCCTTCTAGCACTTGTTTAATGAAAGGTAGAGGGAAATGGTCCTTCTTTGTGGCTTTGTTTAACTCTGTGTAATTGACACAAATCCTAAACTTACCATTTTTCTTTGGAACCAATACCAAAGGAGAGACCCAAGCACTGTCTAAGATAGGGTAAATGAATATTGCATCTAGCAACTTTTGCAGTTCTTCTTTGACGATATCCTTGAGAGCTGGATTTATCCTCCTTTGGGGTTGTTGGACTGGTTTGTAACCTTCTTTGATGTAAATGTGGTGAGTACACACTGAGGGGTGCACTCCCTTCATTTCTTAGTAACTCCAAGAAAAGGCATCCAGATGTTCCTTTAGCATTTTGCACAACTTTTCTTCTTGGTGAACAAAAAGAGATGTGTTGATTTTCAAAGTTCTCTCAAGGCCGAATTCTATGGTCTTGACATGGGTAGGGTTGGAAGTAGCTAAGAATAGATCAATCTGATGGTTTTTCTGGGTTTCCTTTACTACGTCTTCTAAGAACAATGTACTGGGAGTTGGAATTTGGAGTATGTGTTCAATCAAATCATCTTCATCCAGTTGTACTCCTCCCATGGTTGTTTCTAAGGTGTAGAGTTGGGCAGAATAAACTTCATCTTCTTCCTCCTATTCCAGCCATAAAGGTAAGGCATGTTCTAGAGATGGCTGAGTAGGAGGGTATAGGACTACCTGCTTGGAAATATGCCCATTTTTTATAGTCATATTTCTAGCCCTGCAGCTAATATAGGCATCAGCAATGGCTAACCAGGGCCTCCCAAGGATGAGAGGGTAACTAGTAAGCTTGGCCTTAGTTTCGAGAACTAGGAAATCTACAGGGTACTCCCAAGAGTCAATGGAGACCATCTCATCCTCCACAATCCCCTCAGGGGTCACTGTGGAGCAGTCTGCAAGTTACAGGACAGTTGTGGTCTTTCTCAATGAACCCTAGAGGTTGAGCTTGATCATGGTGTCCTTGGTCATCAAATTAATGGCAGCCCCAAGATCAACCAAAGTGTGTGGTACAATGGTACCATTGATGTGAATATCTACTACAGGGCTTCCAGGGTCCAAATACTTTGGACAGATTACTTGCCCCAACATTAAGTCAGACAGTTGTCCAATGACATTATTGGTAGGGGCATCTCTTTTTCGCCACCCTGGATGCTTGAAGCACTTCTCCTTAATCAACTTGTTGTAAATAGGTACGTCTTTTATAGCTTGGAGAAGTGGAATTTTGACACATAGATTTTTCAATTCTCCCAGAAGTTCAGTCTCTTCTGGGGTAGGTTGGAGTGGTTGGATTAATCTCTTAGGAAAGTGTCATGGATTTAATTTAGGCATGCTTTCCTCTCTTTCTTCCTCAACCTCCCTAGGTGGAGGTAGACATTGGTTGTCTAGGAGTATTCTCCCATATCTCAAGTTGGTTTCCTGAATCTCCACAGCATAAGTAGGATAGGATGTCTCTCCACTGTATACTTGATGTGCCTGTCTATTTTTCGGGTTCGGATTCAGTTGGGTAGGAATCTAGGGATGTTTAGGTGGAGCAAGGTGTAAAATTTGTGGTTGAGTAGGTGGTGAAGCCAATAAGGTTGGATCATTATTTTATGGAGGCCTACACCCCTAGGGCGGTGCATTCCACTGAGGTTTTAGTGGAGCATATGGTTGAAATGCCTAGCTGGTCGGCTATGAATGATACTTGCAAAGGACCAAAGAGGAGGTGTAGGCCAGGAAGGACAAGTAGGGGGTCCCTAAGAGGGAATTGATGTGGTCTAGTTGGGGTTGTAATATGCATGGGATGACCCTTGCATGCCCTACTAGTATAGCGAGGCCCATGAGGTATCCTTTGATTTATGTAGCAGAGTTGTTTAGTCACCCCTTCAGCTCCTTGATATACAACTTTTAGTCTAGGTAGGGAAGGGAACTTGTCTGTGGAGTGGTTTTCTTCACAGACTGAGCATATTTCAATCAAATTTAATGGACATTTTTTCCTAGGGGTCCTCCTTATGCATCTAGGGTAGAAAATGGCTAAGGCTCTCTCTACTTTCTCCTATTTTCTCTTAATGTTCATAGTGCCAATCTATAGGGCAAGGGTTTGCAGCATCTCACTCTTGAAATCCTCCAAAAGGTTTCCAATTTCACCCTTGATGGATGTATTGGAAGAGGATGGATTGACCATAGGTTGACTACCCCTACCCTTTTTCGTAGCTACCCTAGAATGGTTGCTAAAGACATTCTTGATATCCTCATAGGGTAACTGGTAGATGTCCCCTCCTGCTAACAAGTTTAGGGTATTTAGAAGATCTTCCCTTACCCCTCTAAGTAGAACTAGCTTCAATGACTCAGGGTCAAGTGTGCACCTGGCCCTTTTATAGTTAAGTTGGAATCTTTCTTCATAATCCTCTAGGGATCCATCATGCCTTAAGGTCATCCTAAAAAATTCCTCTTTAGTGTCTTTATACCTGTAGTAGTCTCGATACTTGTTGTTTAAGGCTTGTTGCATCTGAGCCCAAGTTGCGATGTTAACCCCAGGTAAACCCGTGAACTAGCGTAAAGTTGCATCATTAAGAGTGGATGGAATAGTTTCAATTTCTGCTCATCATTGGTGTACTCATAGGTTTTGAATATGACAACAAACTTAAATAGGAAAGTGTTTGGATCTTTTGAGGTTAGGCCATGGAAATGAGGAAGGGCATAGGGGCTTATATTCTTCACCTTAGTATCCCCATTGGTTTCCCTGATGGGGAAGGAACCTTCAACTCTTTCTCTATTTCCTCTCTCATTTCTATTTTCAGCCATTGGGTCAGTAGGAATGGGTTATTATTCTTATTCTTGCCTTGTAGCTCTTCCAATATCTTTGGTTTCTCACCTAAGGGTTCCTCCAACTCACAGCCACTGAAGAAGAGGGAAGGTTGGTTGTTTGAAGCGGTGGGGGTCTTTGGAAAAAATTTCCCTAAGTTGTCCCTATTCCTACAAGGCATGAAAGAAGTGTTTTTGTTTTTGTTTTGTGATTTTTTCAAACTTTGAAAATAATTGCAGAATTGAAATTGCAAACTGAATGACAACTAACTGACTGAATGAACGTAACTACTTGAATGAAATCTTACTTGCAAAATGGAAAGGAAAGAAAAGAAAGTAAAATAAATTACTCTTGCAGAAATGAAACTAATAGCAGAATATCAGAAACAAGAAGTGGAAGAAAGAAAGAAGTAATCACATATTTCTCAGAAACCTCCCCGAAAACGACGCCAAAAAGTGATGAGCACTAGTATTGCAGCAAGAATGCTGCAACTCCTGAGGCTACCAACTTTACTTTATCAACCTAGGGTTCGTAAAAACTTGGAGGTGACAGTAATGTATACACAAGTAAAAGTGATGGGTCTTCTCTTTATCACTGCTCAGCTAGCGATAAACCATTAGGGTTTTTCAAACCAGACTTTTATGGATTCATAAGAAGCTTGATTTCTAATGAGGGAAAGAGAAATCTATCCTAAGAGAAAGCTTGTTTACTGCAATAAGGAAAAGGGACTGAAATCAAATGTTAAAAACACACCATTTTCTAACTAACTGTTGAGAAGTTATGCTTCAAAAGAATGCTAATTTAACATGCATGCAATCCTACTGTCCTAAGCATGTAAATTCAAAACATCAAACATTCTACTACTATGCATGGAAATGACTAAAATAAACTTGTTTTTCTTTTTACCTTTTTTTATGGAAAAGTGTGAAGCTAATCTCTTTTGGTGATGTGGCAAGTGGCTTAGAGATGATGGTGAATGGTTAGAAGGTTGGGAAGACTAGTAGGTGACCTTTTCTAGCTTCCTAGAGGCTTCTCCCTCAATTTGGCCTCCAAACAGGCCACTACAGGAAAACCTACAGGATGTCCTAAAAACCTACAGGATTCCATGTATTCCTATAGCATACAACCAAGAGAAAAATGATGGTTGTTGATGGTGATGGAAGGCTTAGGGAAGGTGGTTGGTGGATGGAATAAGGAAAGGAAATACCTAGGATCACTTTAGAACTCAAAGCCAAAGTTGGGAGATGGCTAGATTTGCTCAACAAGCTTGGAGAAGTTTCCTTGTAAAATGATGAAATTGGCGAGGGTTTTAGTGCAGGCAAGGAATGATCATGTATGGATGAATTTGGAAGGAGGTTGTTGACTATGAGATCTCTTTGTACTTCTGAAACACCTTCACTACATCGAAGATTGACATTTACCTAAAAATCATGTAAACAAGAAGAATTTCAATGATCTAGGAAAACAGAGTTTAATGAGCTAGTTGTCTACTTCATGAATGAAGAAAACTTGCATAGTAAGATAGAATCATTGATGAGATATAATGTAAGATTAAATATGGAATAGATGATAACTAAATCCTAATCTTGCAAACTAATCAAATGCTGGCCTAAGTACAAAAAACCCTAAATTCTATGAGAAAGTATAATTCTGTCTTTTTGGGGCTGCATAGGAGTTCTTTCCTCAAATCATGATCCCTGAAGGAAGAAGTGAGGCCAAAACACCTATTGACATATTTTTGATGTTCCTTTATCTCTTCTAAAATACTACTGAAGTAAAGCACAAATGGAAGCAAACTAATAAGAAAGTAATCAAATCTACACTACTTGCAATGAAATAATCCGAAAGACAATTTAACCATTGAGCTATGAAATAAATCTAAGCATACAAATACAAGAAGAGAAACCTTTCCTGCTAGGGTTGGGCCCTAACCCAAGAGCTTCATCCCTCTGTGTTAACTCAGTGTTGGATCAATAAAATGCTCATTCTCATGACCAAAACAGGAAATTACATAGCAATATCTTCCACAAGTCTTGAACTTGAAAATGACTAGTGTTTTTTACAACAAAAATTTGAATCCTAATGAGGCTCTAGGAATCTTTATTTATATAGCTGAGTTCTCCAATGACTTCCTTAAATCTAGGGAGGCTCGACTCCCAAACTCAAGATAAACTAACTCTTTAACTATCACTTGCTCGGCTGCCTTTTGATCTCCATGATTTGGCTGCTTGTACTCCAAGCTAGTGTGATTGATGGAGGAATATTCAAATGAGGGATGAGATAAATGAGGAGGATTTACCTCCTACAATCTCTCTTCCTTGTCTCATTTGAGTTTCAACCTTTAATCTAGCAAAAATTCTATGATTTTCTCTTCACAAACCTGCATTGAATGAAAATTAGTCCACTAGGCATAATATCTCACTTTGACTCATCTCATTAAACAAAATATAATCAAAATATGTAATAAGTTCTGAGAAGAGTTGATTTGACTAAGCTAGGAGGTGAATTAAGGTCCATATAGTTACCCAATGATGACACTCATCACATGCATCTATACACAAAATAAAGTCCTCATGTGGTTCTACAATCTTTAAAATAGTTTCACTTGTTAGTGAATTTTAAGTGTTGAAAATTCTCTTTACACTTTGTGGTCCATTCATGCTTTATTCCCTTCCTTTGTATTGAGGTAGTTACGTGTGAAATCTTGGAGAAACCTTTAATAACTCTCCTATATTAGTTAACTAAACCTATGAGAGATCTTACTTTTGAAATATTCCTTGGATATGGCCACTATTTTATTTCCACAATCTTTTTTGGGTCCACTATTATTTTCTCCTCGAAGATAATGTGGCCCAAATAGTGAATTTTCCTTCCTTTGAAAGTTCACTTTCTCAACTTCGCATGTAATTGGTTTTTGCTCAATGCCTATAACACCATCTTAAATGTTTCTCACACTCCTCCTTATCTAAGATTAGATAAGAATATCAGCCAAGTGGACATTAACAAATTTTTCCAAGTAATCTATGAACACTCCATTCATGTTCACTAAAAAATCCTTTAAAAAATCATTCATTTTTCTATTCGTTCCAATGGCTATTTGAACCAACAAGACTTTATATGATTTCATTTTTTAGATTAAATATATTAGCCAAATTTGGATCTATAACATGAAGAATAGCTCTAGAACCGATCAACATGGCTATGGGCCAATTATCAATCCTACCTTACACCTTGATCATGTGGAACTAATATTAAATTATTGCCCAAGGATGCATAAATCCTTAGCATGATTTCGCCCATGTATTCCACTATGTTAGCTTCCTATATGTTGTGTACTATGTTCATGCTATATCTCTTATGAGGATACTCTATATATGTGGTTTCCCATACATCCCCAACACATTATGGATTTTGGTCCCAACATTTTCTAAAATGAATCTATCATTTTGGGTTTGCTTTGTGCTATATGTCATGAAAAATAAGTGTGATAGTTGTTGATAAATAAGGTTGGATTTAAATCCTTCTTCTTCTAATCCACTTTATCATTAATTTTGTGATACCAAGCTTTTTTAAAAGCTAGTTTTCCTTTGTTCTACTCACACAAATCTTTTTCTTTCCTTATGGTTTCCTCCAAAGTTATTGCCTCATAAAATTGTATTTTTTCCTATAAAATGATGGTAGTCCACTTATAATTCCTTCTTTTTCATACCTAATTATAATGACACCAAATCTCCTCCATATCTTGTTAAGGGTACAAATTATTCATAACTAACCTCCTTAGTCACCTTAAAATTTCTCTTATTTTGACCACATTAAAATTCATTTATGAGACCACCATCTTATACTCACAATACCTTTCCAATGTTATAAAATTCATCAAATTCCAAGATCTCCACACAAGGTTATGGCTCTCAACACATTTACCCCTCTTAGAACCATGTTAGCACCCACACCATTAAAAAGTAGAATATACGTGTAAATCATTTTCCCAATTATCATCACCATATAGTGCCACAAAAAATAACATGTGATTAGCATGTTTACCCACATATCACCACCACATAGGGTCATGTATATAGAGAAATACTTCAACCCACAAACTAACATCTACAACTAGGTAAATTCACGAAATCCCTTTTATAAAAGTTCCATATCTCTAGTTATATAGATTTCCAAATTTTCCATAATCATCCAAAAATTTCAAATATTTTAGGTTCACAAGGAAATTTCAAACCTTTTGTATTCATCTATAAATTCCATATCTTTTGGATTCATCCAACTGTGTGAAAATTGCTTAGTCAATGATCAACATTCAAATCTAGAAAACTAAAATAGTCCTATTTTATAAAAAAAAAAAAATTGGCTTTTAGATGTCCATATTCCTAGATTCCTAGATCATCCCCTATTGGAATAAATGCACGTCACCACCATGGAAATTACCTAATCATCATTGTACTCTTATTTCCACAACATCATCATGCCACCTCAACTCATTCAACGGGGTCAATATTATGGGTATATATTTATCCAAATTTTTAACTTTTTTGGATTATCTAAAAAATCCAAATATTTTGAATTCATTAAGATCTCAAAAATTCCCTTTTTATGAAACTTGAGGTTATGGACTCCTAGGCTGCATGTTGCTCACCATAATAGGTACCACATTACCATGTCATGTCATATCATTTTATCTATTCAGTTAAGTCAACTACTACATTAGCATATCATATCACCAATCTTTTTCCATACAAGCATGTCAGTAATGGCACACCAAGAACCACATAAATTTGACCTATCCACACTACATAGGCTTGGGCAAGGAAAATTTTATGGACGTGATATTTTATATGAGGTTTATAAATGGAGGTGAATATTGTATTCAATGTCCATTTCAAGGAAGGAGACTAATTCAATTTTTTCATTAAAAAGTATATAAAGTCTATGAATAATTCCTTATTTAAAAAGGTAATTGGGGAAAAAATTATAATTAAATTATTTACATTGAATATATATTTATGACCATTTTTCATGTGTTGGGTAAATATTGTCACTATTAATTTTATTGAAGTGTGTATAACATGTATATTCTATCGCAATTTACTTCTTATATGAGTGTTTATCATTGGAGTCTTACATGTGTACATTTCAATGGAAACTATCAATATAGTTTGTGCACCCATGGATATTTCTATGAATAATATTATGAGATAATGAAATCTTGAAAGATAAAACAATGGACATCCCAATTGAAAGGTTAATGGAAACGATTTTTTATTCAAGTAAATTAGTAATGTTTGTTCAAATAAAATCAATGCAATGAAAGACTATGAAAAAACTATAAAACCTAGGTTAAAGTCCATAAAATTAAAATTTCATAAGATGAAAAAAAAAAACTTGTAACCACAAGTAAGAAATGTAGGTTTTAACCCTATACAATTAATTGTTGCAAATAGATTCCTAATTAGAATAGAAAATATGCACTGGAAAACATAGACATTAACAGAAAGATTTTAACCTAGAAACCCAAAAAATTGAGAAACCAACAAGATTTTTAAATGTGTGTGTGTGTGTGTGTGTTCTTTTATACAATATTACAATACAATATATATCCACGGGAAAACATGAATCACCAATAGATTTACCTTGGATTCGGATACAATTGTAGTTCCTTAACTAAAACTATAAAACCATGAGCAAAACCATCATGTGCTAGAAAACCACTTTTAGCAAAAAAATATGTCCAAAACACTACCAAATATGAACACAAAAAACTTCTCTTTTTAAAGGGTGTTTCCCATAAACCCCCATGTTGATCTAGTCATGCAAAGAATACAACACATACCCAACATTCTCCTAGTTGTTTTTTCTTTGTACATAGGGGGTCACAAGAGTACATGATCAACAATCTAGGGAAATAATCCCCATTGTTTCTCTACTAAGTTCTTAGTTCTCACATATATTGTTAATGAATCTACAACATTCTTCAAAGTGTCCACTTTTTCTAGGAGAACCTACTTGACTTCAATCATATTTGTCAAAAAGTGATATTGAACATCAATATGCTTTGGATTTGAATGATGAATTTGGTTATTCACCAATAAGGTTGCACTTTGACTATCAAAATATATCCTTGTAGCAAGTTGTACCAACCTAGTACCTAAACAAAATCTTTGTGACCATACTTCTTCCTTGCTTGTACGAGTGGCTACCATATATTTAGCTTTTGTAATTAGGAATAACACTACAAATTGTATTTTTATCATCCAACTGATTTCTCCTCTAAATAGGTTAAACACATACCCACTTGTAGATATTTTTTGATCCAGGTCTCTAGCCAAGTCTACATCAACAAAGAGATGTATGTCCAACACTCTATCAAAAGCTAACATTACTTAGTAGCACTATACATAACTAGTAGTGAAACACAAATACCTAAAAACTCTCTTTACAATTTTCCAATTCTCATTACTTGGCTTGGACATATACCTACTCAATACTCCCACTACACATGCAATGTCTGGTCTAGTATAGGCCATTGCATACATCAAGCTCCCAAACACACTAGCATATGGAACATGGGACATGTGTGATTCTTCCTCTTATGTCTTCAGACACTGATTTGTAGATAACTTTGCACCTACATGAATAGGCACCTTTACCAGTTTACATTCTTTCATATTAAACCTCTACAGTATTGTCACTATACTTCTTCTGACTTAACCAAATTCTTCCCAAACTCTTTTAATTTCTATGCCCAAGATAAAATTTTGTAGCACCAACGTCCTTTATGTCCATTTAAAGGAAAATTGAGTTTTTAGTTCCTAGATGATTTCCTTTTCATTTACAATCAACAACATACCATATACAAACAAGACCAAATAAATAGCATGATCACCAACTAATTTGAAATACACATAGTGATATGATTTACTCATTATGAATCCAAGTCCCAGTATATACATATTAGTTTTTTTTATGCCACATTCTTATTGATTTCTTTAACCCATACAAGGACTTTTTCATCCTACATACTAGCTCATTCTTTCCTTTCATAGCATCGCCATTTGGTTGCTCATGTATATTTTTTCTTATATATATCCATATATGAATGTTGTATTCACATCCATATATTCCACTTCAATATCAAAATAAGAAAAAACAAATAAAATAAATATACTAGAAGTTAGCATATAAATAAGAGAAAATATATCACCAAAGTCAATTCCCTCTACCTAGGAATAACACTTTGCTATTAAGAAAGCTTTATATTTCTCCACCTTTCCTTATGCATTCAAATTCTCCTTAAACACTCATTTTCTTCCAATGGGATTTCTTCCACCTTGAGACTCCACTAGATGCCAAGCCTCATTCTTGTCTAAGCCTACCATTTCTTTAACCATGTCCTTTTTCTATATTTTTCATCTTCTTAATCCACTACCTCCCTAGTCATTTTAAGATCGTCATTAGTAATAAAAAAAGAAAAAAATGAATAGAAAATAGCTGGATTATACCTTTATGGCTTCCATGTTTCCAAAATTGATCTTCTCGGTGCTGGAGTATGTGGTTCTTCTTCTTCTTATTCCTATTCTTATATAGAGTTCGATTCATCATACTTAAATTCAAACTCCATATTTTATGGTTCTTTCTTCCTTTTTAGGACTTTTTGTTTGATAGCATCTTTGAATTCTCTAAATACCACATCTTGACTATATACAACTTTCTTAATTTCTAGGTTCCAAAGCTTATAACCTCTCAAACCATCTTTATATTTAATTTAATGATACACATTTTACCTTTCTTATCCAACTTATGCATATTCTCCTTTGTAAAGTGTACATGAGAATCACATCCAAATAGCCTAAGATGTTTAAGAGAAGGTTTCTTACCAGTTTATATCTCATGTATAGTATTGTCGTTCAACACTAATGAGGGTGATCTATTTACTAGATAACATGCAGTGTCTACCACCTTTTCCCATGATTCCTCTCCTAACTTAGTACCATTAACCATGCTTCTAGCTTTATCCATCAGTGCCATGTCCATCCTTTCTGAAACTACATGCTAATGAGGTCTATATATAGTATTTTTTTTCATTTATATATTGTATTTCTTTCAAATTTATTCAAATTCATTCCCATAGAAATATGCACCATTATCTTTCCTCAACACCTTAATTTTCTTATTTTTCTAACTTTCTACAAGATCCTTAAACTCTTTGAACTTTTTAAAGATTTCATATATCTTCTTGAGGAAATAAACTCGTGTATTCCCTAAGAATTTGTCTATATATGATACATGTACATATATTTACTCAGTGATGGAACCAATAGGCCCAAACCTCATCACTGTGCACCAACTATAATATTCCTCTAACCTCATAGAATCATAGGAGAATCTTACTCAATTCTTCCTACCATATAAAAAATGTTCACATAAATTAAAATATAGAAATAAATTAGACATACATTCTACCACATTATTATTGTGTAGTACTTAAAGGCCCTTTTCTCTAATATGTCCTAGTATTTGATACCACAAGTTAGTCTTTTCTCCAAAACTTGTAGGATTTTTTTCCTTCTTCTACTCCACTCATAGAAACAATAGAACCATTGCAACAATTACTAATAGTGCCTCCCAACAACCTATATAGATTTCAAGTCTAAAGTCCCCTTAGTAATACTATTTCTCCTCAAACCATCGTGTGCGAATGATTTTCAAACACTTTTTTAATACCTACATTACTCTCTTGCATACAAAATTCGAATTTCTAGCTAATGCTAGGACATGCAAAACACCAGGGGGGTGTTCTAATCCTTCTAACTGTGATCTTCAATTTGAAATTGCCTCATCTTCTGAATTTGATTGTCGATTCAGATCCTAAGAAAACATCACCATCATCAAATATTCCATACTCGTAAAGCCACACATTGTGACAATTCATATGAAAGGATGCACCTGAGTTGACCATTTATTCATAATGATATATTTTTTTAGTTGAATAAGCCAAGTACACATCCCTGCCTTCATCTGAGGAGGATTTTTCTTTTACAAAGGATCATCTATAGACCCCTTCCCTTTCTTAGGAATTTT
The DNA here is from genome assembly GCA_000404065.3 of Pinus taeda. Taxonomy (NCBI): domain Eukaryota; kingdom Viridiplantae; phylum Streptophyta; class Pinopsida; order Pinales; family Pinaceae; genus Pinus; species Pinus taeda. The sequence continues at coordinate 126,806 of APFE030248842.1, forward strand.
ATAAATACAATCTTTCTTGTAATGCCCTTATTTTCCACATCTCTAACATACCTTTATGAAATTTCCTAGAGATTTAGATATTCCTCTAGATTGATATCTCCCACTTGAGGACTTATTTTTATTTTTATTATCATAGCATCCTCTTACAAAGAAAACATCTTTGTTATGGCTCTCCATGTTTTTCTATCTCATCTCCTCATATAACAAGGATAAGGCTATTTCATCAAACTTTAAAGTAGTTTCATTACTATATATGGCAACAACTAGACTATCCCACAAGTATAGTAGAGAACATTACAAACTAATGCACCTATCTCCATTTTAAAACTTAATATCAACATATAATAATTGACTTACCACAATATTGAAGGAATTTATATGCTCTATTAGTGTGTCTCCATCCTTCATCTTCAAGTTATGCATGTTCTTCCACAAGAAAAAATTATTTTCTGAGTACATAGGTGGATACAAAGCCCCTAACCTGTCCTATAAATCTTTCACTGTAGCTTCCTCTAAAAAAATCAATAATATTGAATCTATTAGTTGCAATAGTATTGTTCTCTTTACCTTTCAATTCAACTCAATCCAATCTTTTGTTGACATCCCTATTGGTGGAGTACCTATATCCACAATGATACATTGATCTATGTCCATCAACAAATATTCCACTTTGATCTTCCGCAATTCGAAACTCTACCAATGGAATTTATTAATCTCTATCCTTATACTACTCACCATTTCCTTTTCACCACAAGAATCACTTCTGAAGTCTCCCACTATAATAGGGTCTACCATAGACACAAGTCAAACCCCTTAGACACAAAAACATCACCTTGAAGCAAAAAAATCTTTGATTCCAAATGTAGGTTCTAACCTTGTATAATTAATTGTTGCAAATAGATTCTTAATTAAAATAGAAAAGATGCAATGAAAGACACACACATTAACATGGACCTTTTATCTTAGAAACCCAAGAAACTAGGAAAAAAAACAACATTTTTCAACATGTGCTACAATACAATATATATCTCCTAGAAACCATGAACCACCAATCTGCTTATCCTAGATTAGAATACAATCATAGTTTCTTAATTAAAACTAAAAAATGATGGGAAAAACCACCATGCACCACAAAAAGTACTTTTAGAAAAAAATTGTGTATGAAAAATCATCAAAAAAAAACACAAAAAATGACCCAAAAAAGAAAAATCAAGGTACTTCCCCCACCTAATATACCTAGTGCAACATAAAATGCGCTAAGTTAGTCATGGAAGAATATGATAGGTACCCAATAATAAAATGTATGTAACTACAAATCATATAATATGCCATAGTAATAAATAAGGAAACTTTACTTAGAATATTTTTAATGATACCTTCTTAAGCCAAATATAAATGTCTTTGCTAATGCATTAACAAAAGAACATTGACATGGTACATAATGAAGGAAACACGTGCACCTTATAAGTTGTAATGGATATCCTTCAATACCTAACATCAATAATAGAAAGTGCAATGCTATAAACATTAAACCAAAAGTTAAAAAGAATTTGTTGGAATTGTATCAAGAAAAGGCTCCATTTGACATGTGCCTTAGTCAAATTGAGAAATTCAATTTTCCACGTCAGTAGAATGACTTTGATTGCAATTAGTTGGAGTGACATGGCTTTTTGTCCTAGTTAAATCAATAAATTTTAGTTGTAGGCTAGAAGTAGAGTTGTGCATGGGTTGATTACTAAAATTTAGAAATCTAGTGGAGTTATTCTTAGTTAAACTTAGTTAACTGAGCTCTAGTATTTAGTGGAGTGAGTAGGAGTTTAGATGAATATTTATAACCATTGTTAACTCACTGATCTCTCAATTAAATGATCAATTTACAAAAAATAGACATAGTCATGCATGGAATTTGAATTTCCTAGTTTAGTGGAGGAAAAAGGCATCAATGTGTTTATTATTGTATATTAGAGAGTGTATATAGTTTGTATGCAGTAGGTGAGACTCTTCTCTTGGGAATCATGCAAGAAAATAGGGGCTTCTCCTATTCTTTAGAAGCCAATTTACTTAGGAATTATGTTAGGAAATAGGAGGGGCAGAATGCCAAGATTTGGTTAAGTCTTTTGCAGAGAAATATCAAGAGGAGGAGATCATAATTACAATGCAAGGTGTGCTTCATGTGTGAAGTAGTCATTGTAATTGATCATTTTTTTCTCATATGATATAATACAAATAGTGTAGGGATTTTTCCCAGTTGGGTTCCTCTATAAAATCATTGTGTTCCTTTTGTTTTAATGGTTGCATGTTATTGCATGTGTTTCTATTGTGTTTTTTCCTTTCCACGAAATAGTAGAATAAAATTGTGTCTCTGATTTCACTTTGAATTCTTTAGCAGTAGAAAGTTTCTTTCAATTTCTACATGGTACATAGCTATGGAAAATGACATAGAAACCTTGTTCTAGATCTTCTCTCAGAGAAATTTCAGTTCACAAAGTCTTTGGTGCAAATTCTCTTCAATCTAGGAAAAATGTCTTTCAATGGATTGAGGCTTCAGTATTCATTGAAGAGAACCTTGAATTTTTGTGCTTGGAAAGAAAGGATGGAAGTTGTCCTAGATGAAAATGGAGTATGGCAATACACACAAATTGATATTCCAAAACCAACAACATCAGATTCGCAAGCACTTGCTCAGTGGAAGAAAGAGATAACTACAGCTAGGAGGATTATTCTGGAGGGTGTCAAGGATTATGTGGTTTCAAATTTACATGAAAAGGAGACTCCTTTTGAAACGTGGAAAAATCTCATAGATGGGCAAAAGCATGGAGCTGGGTTACACTTTTTACTAAAAGAGGGTGCATTTGGGTGGAAACAACAGTGGCTTATTCGAGTCATTTAACCGCTCGAGAGAACCTTTTTTGAGCACTCAATCAAGCTCCTTGGGCACTAAAACAAAAACTTGATCAAGGGTCAAAAACTAACCCTTGATCGAGCTATAACACTTGATCAAGCCATAGCGCTCGATCGAGCTTTAGGTCTCAATTGAGCGTTAAGGAATGATCAAGCCCCTTTTTTTATATATGTCACCTCCATGGTATACGCACACCATTTGCATAGATCACAGGAGCTCGATCGAGTAATGGAGCCTTCAAATCAATCTCGCCAACCACCCCGCCAACATCATAGAGGCTCAAACAAAGGTAGGTACTTTATTATTTGTCTTTTTTATTTAACTTATTTTGTAAAATGTAACAAATTAATTAGAAACAAACATGTACAAAACCATGAAACAATACAAAAACTATGAAATCCACAAAAAAACCCTTCAAAAAAGCTTAGAAAATCACAAAACCAACCAAGAAAGCAATGAAAAAAAACCCTTCGAAACAACTTAGAAAACCACAAAACCAATCTAGAAAACCATAAAACAAACCTTCAAAACAACCTAGAAAACACTTCGAAACCACAAAAATCAATATAATTTAGGTTTTAAATTTGTTTCTTACTTGCAATGTTTTGTGTATTAAATGCATATTTTCTTATTTTGAATGGTAAAATCATTTTTTTCTAATTATTTTAGGTTTTAAACTTTTCCTTTAGAATTTTCTGAAATAAATTTTCAATCTTTTTATTTTTGCTATTTAAATGCATTTTAAATTTATATTAAATTTGACCGAAAATATACCCAAAAAAACTCTAAAACAGAAAACACTAAAACTATAAAATAAATACAAAAGAGCATAGATTACATAATGAGTATGTTTACTCATAAGAACCTCTATTTATAAAATATTTTTATTATTATTCTCAAATTAATAATTTTAAATTTTAAATCTAAATTAGTTTTAATTAATATTTTTAAATAATAAATTATTACGATTCTTGTTTAAAAAAAAAAATTAATCTTTAAGTTAAAAAATCTTAAAAGATAGCATATATATAATATAAATTAATATATATATAAATATACATAACATATAAATAAACATACATATACATAACATATACATTTACATAAAATATATATAACTATTAAAGAACATAACATGAAACTATATATGTGTGTGTGTGTGTTTCAACAATGCATCATTGATAGATAAATTAATCCATCATAAAAAGTGCATTTGGTCTAGTGAAAAAAAGCATTTAAACTCTTTTCTAATTTGTACCATATTGTTTCAATATATAGTGTGTTGTACAATAAACATTGTCTTCATGTGGTTGCACCTAATACATGTCATGTGTCAAAGTCTAACATTAAGAATGTAAAGTCTAATGTAGTACTTGGTTGGCATGAAATTTTATTAGTTTTTTAAATAGGTTTATTTCAATTTTTTACATATAGTTGCATTATGAATAAAATGAATTATTTAGAAACAAGAAAAGTGTGAGGGTAGATTTGATCACTTATTTCGATTATGTTTACATGGTATTCAATGTACTTTGGTTGATAAATTATCAAAAAATGGACTATAAAGTTTAGGAATTCAGGCTAGATTATTCTACTCGAGTTTAGAAATCGTTTCCTTGTCAACATTTTTTTCTTGGATTAGTTTATATGTATTATATGTAATATGTTGAGGCATCCCGCATATGTGTCACAACTATAGGCCATCGTAGTGTAAGAGGGTATGTTATACGTGGTTGGGCTCGTCATAGATGACATAGCCCACCATGAGTCCGAGTTCCCCTAGTAGATCCTTCCTCTGACCAGTCGGAGTGTCAAAGACAGTGTTTCTTTCTCAATTGATGATAATGCTTGTACATCTAGTGGACCATATTTGCCCATTTTAGGTACACCTTTAGGATTTTTAAATCTTGTTTAAACTTTATGTGTTTATGTCTTCAAATTGTCTTCAACTAATGTGCTTGAATTCACCAAATCACCTTGCATTATCTTTGATGTTGGATAGCATGACTAGGTTAATTGAGACATACCCAAGGTCAGACCCACATAGCCACATATTACAGTTCATACATAAGGTCAAGAGGCATGAGATTAGAGGCCTAGATTCTTGGGAGGTGGTGAAAGAGGCCACCAAGGACATTGTTGTTTCTTTAGGAGTTGTTCAAAATCCCTCCAAATCACCCTGCTAGACATAAAGGTCCAATCCCACTTAAATATTTTAGTAATGTTCATGCAACCCCTCTCGTGTCTGATAGATTTAATGGAGCTTGGGGCATGATGGGGCTCGTAGGAACTCTAAACATGTACCACCACCTCTAATATTCTCGCCACTATTGTATCAGAGCATGGTATTACCTGGATATATAGAGGAGTTATTGCAACTTGGTGGTGAGATGTGAGAGACTATTGCATACGACATGTGTGTGTCATTGGCTAGTGTGCATGTTGCATTGCATGGAGAGATTAGGAGACCACCACCACTACCTCGTGACCACCGGTGCACTTATAAGATGATGTGTTTCTCGCGAGTTTACCTTTTGATAATCTTTTGACATATTTATGTATGTATCATGGTGCCATTCGTAAGACTTGGAGGGTGCATGACCTGCGTGATATAGACCAAATACATATATATACGAAACGTGTGCCTCTTATTCTCAAATGATGCATAATTATTTATATTAAAATTTTCTATTTTGTATTAGATTGCATAATTTATATTAATAAGTTCATGATAACATCTAGACATGTCCTAGACATATTGATGAGCTTATGATGTCATCCGAAGGGGAAGTTGATCGGTCAGCGCATCCTCAACTAGAGCACATTAATATGGATTCTCCACCACCTCCACCTCCACATTATATGTTCACTAATGTGGAGGAGAGTCATTATGTACAACCACATGGACCAACAACTGAGGTAAACTTATTTATTCCTAAGATTTCAACATTTTATGTTTTTAACTTACATAAATATGATAATTAATTTGTAAACTAATTATAATTTGTCCTTTCCATTGTGTACAAAGGTCCATATGCAGAGTGATGTTGATGCCACTGTTATTTGGAGACATGAATGGGATGCTAAGTTTAGAGGCATTGATGATGCAAGTCCATAGATGCAAGCTCCAATAATCGAGCCACGGATAGGGAGCACCAAACCTGGATTCATGATCAGACCCCCATCCTATCAGAATTGCATTTGGACTCGACTGAGGCTAGTAGATTCATGTATATATGTTTACAATTAAAAATGTGGTTCAATATAATTTTTTTTTTTTTGTACAGATAGTAATCTGATTAGTTTGAATTTGAATGTGTTATATTGCAGTACTAGATTATGAACACTTATCTTCAGCGACATAACTCACATAGGAGTTCTGGTGTTACTTAGAGTGTCATAATTTGTATATTTTTCATGCTTATTTCATAGGGAATATTCACATGTGTGATATAGACTTTGTATATTTTCATACATTGACCGTTTATGGATGTACATCATGGACATTATTTTAGTTTATGGATGCTTATTATTTCATTTTATTGATGTTCATGTGATATTTTTAATTTGTATATATTTTCATATGGATAGTTTATTCATACGTGCATTCACTATTTCATTTTCTGGATTTGTATTAATCTTGGTTATGGATGCTCATTAATTTGTGAATTTTAAATAGATCTATTAAAATTATTTCGCTAATTTTATAATTCGTCTATATACTATAACTTTTATTAGTAAAACATATGTTCAATTTTCATTTCCAGTTTCATAGACTAAGAAAATAAGTAGAATCTTAAAGGTTATGATGCAAGTCACTTTAATACTTAACATGAACTAAAATATATCATGTATCAATTTAATATTGAACATGGAAATAATTCCAATCATGCTCCATATTGACTTGTAGAAAGGGTGTTTTAGTGCAATCAACATGTATGTTATTACAATTCAATTTTAAAAATAAATTATTTAATTATAAAGTCATCCATATATATATATATATATATGAAAATTTTTGTGACCCACCCATATACCACATTGCATGGAAAACTTTTTGAAGTATTTCAATCAATTTCTTATCTCAATATTTAATTATAGGACACAAATATGATTGAAATAAGTTTTATTCAAATTTAGTATTATAAGATGTCATGTAGACAACAAATTGGTTTTATTCAACATTATTTATTTTGAAAATTAATATATAGGTCAAAAAAAACATGGAAACATTTCTATAATTTTATATAATGTTATCGACTTTCCTAAATTTACAAGAAATTATCCATGTATTTCAATCAATTACTTATGATGGAAATTTAAGTTTTATTCAATTTTTAAAAACTCAAATATGATTGAAATGAGTTATCTATTCAATTTTAAAAGATGTGGAGAAGTAAAAGTTACAAACACAAGTTTTATTCGATTTTATATTGTCTAAGGTTATCTACAAAAACTTACTCATAATGCACGTCATCAAGAATTTATTTTTTCTTACATTGAAATCAATGCACAATGTTAAACTAATTACCTTGAAATTAATGTACACCATATATCTAGTTACATCATTTACCAAAAATAAACATGTTCGTTGAGATTAGTGCATCTAATGCAAAAAATCAAATAGGATGAGAAATAAACATCTACACTAAAATCAATGCATCTAATGCAAACAATCAAATAGTATTAGAAATAAAAAAGGTACATTGAAATCAATGCATTTAATGTTTCAAGCAAACAATAGCATTAGAAATCAATAGCTACACTGAAATTAATGCATCTAGTGCTAGCAATCAAATAGGATTAGGAATCAACATCTACACTAAAATCACTGCATCTAATGCAAGCTCAATCAAACAAGATTATAAATTAAGATCTTTAATGAAAGGAATGCATCTAATGCAAGCAATGAAATAGAGTTAGAAATCAACATCTACAAATAAATCAATGCATCTAATTTGCAAGAAATCAAATAAGATTAGAAATCAAATAGGAAGAATTGAAGATAAATTTGAATAAGTTGCTACAAGAAATTGTCACTAATGGTGAAAGGGTAAAAGAAATTTCAATCATGATTTCATAGACTCTAATGTTGGATTGAAGACCCACCATGTTCCAAAAATCGATATAAGTTTGATGGAAAGGATCCCAGAACATGGATACTACAGATGGAGAAATTTTTCGATCTCCATAATGTGCAAAACACACAAAAGGTACGTATTGCAACTTTATATTTGAAACCAAATTAGTTTGTATGGTATTGATGGCTTTGCTCTTGCAAACAAATTGTCACTTGGGCAATTTTTACAGAAGAAATGATAACACATTATGAGGATACAAAAAGAAGCACTTTTTTTAGCCAATTGATAAATCTCAAACAAAAGGGTTCAATGATGGAGCACATTGAGGACTTCCAAAAATTGAACATAAGGGTAAAAGATATTCCAGAGGAGCATAGGATTGATGTGCTCATAGGGACTTTAAAGGATAATATCCAACATGAGGTTCACCTTTGGGAACCTGATTCATTAGAGAAGGCATTCAGGTTAGCAAGAAAAATGGAAAGCTAAATTATGGCAACCATGAATCCTACCACTCACAACTATAAAGATGGAAGTGTTGTTTCCCCTAGCCTTCCACAACCTACAAGGTTGACACCACAACAATTGGATGAAAAAATAGAAAAAGGGATTTGTTACAGTTGTGATAGCAAATACACTAAAGGTCATAAGTGT
>APFE030248855.1:5291-28009 GCA_000404065.3 Pinus taeda
GGTCTTGTGACATCAAAGTTCAACCTTTCCATTACAGCTTTGGGCATAAGGTTATGTGAGGCACCTGAGTCAAACATAGCATTATGCAGTATTTTGTCATGTATGTGCAGACTGACATAAAAAGGTGGAACAGGTCCATATGTTGATTTTCCGTTAACTTCTGGACCAAACAACAGTTCAGGGGTATCATCTAAAACGTTCACATCATCCCTTACCTCTGTTGGTGGAAGGGACCTTTGAATTTGTTGCCTATATACATCATGGTTGGCCAGTTCTGAGAGGGGAATGGATATCTTGAGTTTTCCAATCTCTGCTTCTAAACTGAATGGTTTTACCAATGAGTTCTTGGCGTTGATAGTGGCGAATTTTTCTTTTTCAGGCATACTCTCTATGTTTTCTTTTGGAATTTCAATGTCATGATGTATGACAGTTTGTGGTATTTCTGCTTTGGGAAGATTTTTAGGAGTGATATTCAGATCTTCTTTTGGGGAGGACGGAGGTAGAGGCCTATCAATAGGAGAGTGTGTGTCTGTTACATCCTCCACAGTTACCTGATGAGGGTTTGGGACAGAGCTGTCAGCTGGTTGATTGATGGTGATATTTCCTTTACTTTTGTTGAGTTGTTTGCTATCTTTTGTTCTGCTAGATGGGGGAACATCAATGGTCCTTGTTATTAATTTGTATTGCTTGTGTACCTCGTACATAGCGGTATCATAGCCTTGTTTAAAATCGAAGGACTCTCCCGACTTGGTGCGAAATTGTTTTGCATCAGGGTATAGTCGGTCTTCTTCAGTAAGAAAGATTTGTTGTTCTTTTTCTGAATCTATCAAGTTCATATGAGTCCCATCTGTGGGCTCAGTGGATGTAGATGCCTCCGCATAGTTTTCTTGAAAAGGAGGCCTAATATCATGGTCGGGACTAGCCCTTCCAGTGTTTGTGTTTTGAGTTTTTCTGAACTTCAGGTTCCTTATGGCATTGGGCTGTTGACCTTCCCATGAAGTTTTCCTCTCAACATTGTCTACTCTGTCTCCCAGCCTATGGATGCCACTGATGATAGCATCTAGCTTCTGATTGAAGGCTGAGGGTTCTTCTTTGAAAGTGGTTCTTCTCTCAGTTCTAGCTCTGTTTCTTTTAGCAATTAGATTTGCCTCCACACTAACTGCAACATCTTGCATTTTTGCAAGGCTTTGAGGGGTTCTTTCCCTTAACTGATATGCCATCTCAGCATCAAAGCCATCAGGGAATTTGTACAAAGCGAGATCAGGTGGAGGTCTTAAATTTTGTGGTATAGCACTGTAAACATTATTAAACCTTGCACAGTAATCCAAAACTATTTCTTGAGGTCCTCTTTTGATAGTATCATGCTCAGATAGTATGTGTAGGGGGCATTTCTTTTTATCCCATCTGTTAATAAATTCCCAGTATAAGGCTTCAGGGTTTAATATGGAATTGGGTGCAAGTGCCCTAAACCAGGTTCTGACATCACCGGTCAAACTTTGGACACAAATCTTCATTCTTACATTGTCATCATCAATTTCATAACTCTCGAAATAATCCTGCATTTTCTTTGTATGCTGTAGGGTGGTGCAGGAGTTTGAGGCATCAAAATAGGTGATTTTTGTCTAGTAGTCTTGAGGCTTAGCCCCGAGATTAACAGGCAGCTGTAAGGGCGCATATCTAGCCATGATGATGGGGATAAGCGAAACAGCTAGGGCAGCGGGGATAACAGGAACAACTGGGGTAGAAGGAGTAGTAGTGGTAGTAGGAGTATGGAATGCAGGTGTAGAGGAGCTGCTTGGAGAAGGAGGTGATGAACCAGGGGCACTTGGGGTTGACCGGAATAAAACTTTGACAGGGGTTGGAACACTGCTTGGCTGAATTGTTTCAGGACTCGCAGCAGTTGGGTCTTCTTTTTGCTTTTTTTTTCTTATGATCTTAGGAATTAAATTCGGATTTTCAAAAACAGCTGGGCGATTTGGATCAGGATTTGATCGTGTATCACGCGTTTGCTTCTTAGGAGCCAGCTTCTACTCTATTTTTTGGGAACTTTTTCTAAAAAACACAGGTCGACCGAGGCCTTCAAAGGTCGGTTTCTTCCTCTATGTGGTTGCAGACTGGTTTAGTGAGATTATCTGAGGAAGTCCCCAGTGAAGTCGCCATTATGTTATCACTTAGGTTATCCCTAGGCTGCTGTAGGGATACGGCCGAGGTAACCACAAACCAATCTTTGGACTGCAGGTTCTAGCCCACCTACAATCAGAGAGGGCTCTCTCTTAATGATTCAACTTTGTTGATGATTTTAGGCTAGCTTTTGGCTCAGGGGATTTTGTTTGTGTTTGGATGGAAGGAAAATGCTTTCAGGCAGAGAGGCAATTCATGAAGTGATAAGTTTCAAACCATTGGGCATGGAGTCATGGCTTAGGATTATCAGTGTGTTTTCTTGGTCACAAGAGAAATATGAAGCAGGATAGCTGCTCATAACGCAATGTTCAGACTAAAAGGATGAATGATATGTAAGGAATGAGAGGCACTTAAGAATCTCTCACTTAGCTTACCAGAGGGAAGGATGATCTCTATCTAGGGGCAATGAAGAATCCTTGGATAACTGTCTAAGGTCAAGGCAAACATGAGCCATGTGGAATTCATATTTATGCCTAAATAGAGGAAAACATAAAGAAACAACAGAAATTGAACATAGAGTGTATTTAAACAAATTCTAAGCTAATCTTTTTTTCTGCTATTGGGATGGTAACTTATGAATGGAAAACAAATGTAAGAAGCACTTATTGAGATATGAAACAGCACGAGAATTCTATAATCACTCTTCAACCGGTAAACACAGTGAACAATCCATTCTCCAAAGCTCATAAGCAATATTTGATTATAGAAACTATCAGGTATTAAGGTGCGAGTCTCTTCTGGAGCAAAATAAGCTAAAGATAGTTTGCTGACCACCAACCAACCAACCCTTAATACAGTATTCAGGGTTGTTTTTATAGTGCAAATATCTCAAAATATTTATTACAATTGACCTAAAACAGGTCTGCAAAAAGAGCTTTCTAAACCTAAAATTGTGCCAAAATTAAATGCAGGTAAATATCTATTAACTGTGTCAGAGGTAGCTGGATCAAAAGGAGTGCAATATGGCCCTTGGTGGCTCGATGCAGTACTGCTGGAATAACTGTGCTTTGGGATCTGCAGTTCTGTTCTGGTGCGAGTTAAATGTGAATGAACCATGATTTGAGAGTTTTGAGTGGCCTCGCCCCTTTCTTTGACTTTGCTGGAAGGTATTTAATTTTCTCCTGCTTTGGGCTGCTGTTAAGATCTTCGCTGATACTCTTTGCCGCTACATTGATGGTCTCCGTCACTTACTGATACTCTTTGACGTGCTTTCTCTCTGTAGATTTGATCTGATACTCTTTAATCTCTGTCTCTGGTCTCTTCCTGTCTTCAAATCGGTTTAATTTGGCAAATCGGGCAATTTCGGGCCTTTTCGGTGCAAAACTGGCCAAGGAATCAAAAGATTCCCCAATATGGCCTATTTCCCATAGCGATGCACGACGCGCATAGAAAACTGCCTCCGTTTCTCATTCTGGAACTCCGAAGCACGACTTTTGCTCTTGCACGAATTTTCGGTTTTTTTTGCTGCTGACGTCAGCAGTGGGGTCCTTTGGTATGGATGTGACGTCAGCATGCTGACATCATCAAGGTGACGTGGCAGTGTGGCGGGGTGATGTGGCAGTGATACGTGGTAGGGTGACGTGGGCCGGGTGCAGGCTGGGTGAGGTGACGTGGAGGCGACATGGTAGGGTGAGGTGGCGCTCCTGTTATGTGAGGGGAGGGCGGTTTTCCTGGGCATTGGACCGCCTTTGGTACGGAGGTGGTTTCTGTCAGGGGCGGCCCGATGCAATGGGAGGTCACCACCTGTCCCGGTGTACGACGGTAAAACAGTCGGACGTCGGGTGGTAACCTACCACCACAATCGAGCACGCGATGTGAATAAGGACCGTCGGAATTGGGGGAGGCGATCCGACGGTGGACGGAGAAGGGAGATGTGCGGGTTTTAGCAAAGGCGCGCGCGCGTTAAAGGCTTAATTTTTCGCAGCGCGGTGGGTTTTTAACTTTAGAAAATGGGCAAATGTGTTTTGCGCGGTGGAAACATACCAAACAAGCATTAATAGTTTTCACAGAGGAATGCGCGGGGAGGGTTATTAGCATTTGGAAAGGCTTCCTTAGTGTTTGGAAGGGGTCTAGACACTTGGGACTGGGAATTTTTGCAGAGGGAGGGCTCTTACTAAAGTCCAGGTGACTTAGTAATTCCCAGTGAAGTATTTATGGTTATATTTCAACCAGGGGGAGGGGATATTTACATAAGGGAATTATCTACATAGTTTTAGTACGGGGATAGGGAAAATATAGGGAGTTAAATAGTAGTGTCAGTAGTTAATATGGAGATGGCAAGAAAGCGCTAAGTTTTAGAAATCTTAGGCTTGAAAGGGGAGATAGAACCTTATAGAGAAAGTATGGATTCTCTTTGAGTGAAGCAGATCTTCACCCAGGCTACTGACATGAAAATGATGAAACTAAGAGACATCAAGTAGATCTTGACCTCTTTTGGGGAAATTAGTTAATGATTTGGGGGAGATGGAGAAAGGGAAGTTAGTTATGCCTGTTTTGAGCTCTTTCTCATAAAACTGCCTGGTGATTGTGCCCTATGTAGATATGACACCTTGAAAACATGGAACTGATTAGAAATCAAGATTATGCAACCTCAAAACTACCTACCCAGCCTACTTACCTAACATTTTTTCTTCTTTTGGTTTGGGTGCACTTAGACTTGCAGACCCATCATTTCAATTTTTTCTCTTTATGCCTTCCTATCTACAAACTACCCTTTTTACTTCGAAGGGCCCAGATTAAGCAGCTGGGCTCCTTTGATTCTCTACCTATCTAAGAATCTTCCAAGATTAAGTTGTTTGGACAGATTTTCATTCTCTATATTCTAAAACAGGAAATTGAAACCTAGGGAGACCAAGATTAAGTTGTTTGGAAAGCAGTTAGATAAACTCTGAGTAGCCTTCTTTGCTTGGTGACTATCTAGCAAATATGGAGCATTGCAGCATGCAAAGTATGACATATTTGGCCTGAAAAATGTCAATCATGAAATATGAGTAACCTGCTGCAGCAGGAGGCTAACAGTGGCTCCACTTGGGGTTGGCTTTTCCTTGTGAGAAGTCAAGAACAGCAGGTCAGATTGCCTTGATTCTTCTGTTATGGTTGTGCTTTGAACTTGTTATTGCTGACTGTTGGATTGATTTGAACTTTTGGATTGGTAACAACTCTTTCCTTCACTTGTGCTGCTGTTAAGATGTAGAGCACTTCCTGCTTTCTTCTGCATGCTTTAGCATCATGGATTCTTACAAAAAATCAAAATGCTAGTATATACAAACATTCTATGTACAGGATATAATTCTGCCTGCTCTTTTCAATCAAAAGGATCATTGTAGTGCTTTAGCATTCGGCCATTGACAAGGCCTTCTTCAGTTGTGCTGCCATCTGGAGATCTGAGAAAATAGGTATTATTGCCTTGCATAGCGCTGATAATGTATGGACCTTTCCACAGAAAATCGAATTTTGCATGTTTTCCCTTGTCCTCTCTTCGTGAATCCCATCTTAGAACTTTGCTGCCCACCCAGAAATCCTCACCTTTAGCCTTCTTATCAAACATCTTTTTGATTTTTTCTTGCAGTTTTTGAGCTCTGTCGAAGACTTTCTCTCTGGTTTGCTGAAGATGAATGGTTTGATTAACTATTCTCTGCATGTCATTCGGTTCAACCTGAATTTCCTGCAACAATTTAATAGTAGGAATGCCCAAAGATGAAGGAAATTTGGCTTCCATGCCATATACAAGTTCATAAGGGCTCATCCCAATGGATTTCTTGGTGGAAAGCCTGTCTACCCATAGAGCATTTGTGAGCTTCCTATGCCAGTTCTTTTTGTTTTCCTCCAGCAATTTCTTTATGATATTGATGAGGCTTTTGTTGGAAGATTCGGCCAATCCATTACCTTGAGGGTAGTAAGCTGTGGATTGGCCTAAGGTAATGTGGTATTTATGGCAGAAGTTGATCATTTTTTTGGATTTGAAAGCAGCAGTTTTGTCAGTGATGATCTTCTCAGGGCAGCCGAATCTAGAAAGGATATTGCTCTCGTGGAATTGGATAATGGTGGAGTCATTGGCTTGCCTACATGGGATGGCTTCAATCCACTTAGTGAAATAATCGGTGGCTGTTAAAATCCACTTGTGTTGGCCTAAGGAAGAGGGATGAATTTCTCCAATGAAGTCAAGACCCCATTGTTGAAAAGGTTTCTCGGTTGAAATGGGCTTAAGGGGCAAGGGCAGTAGTTTTCTCTTCCCTTCAAAGATTTGGCATTTGTGGCATGAGACAGCAAACTTCTTTACATCTGCAAATAAAGAGGGCCAGTAATAACTAGCCCGTAAGATCTTGTCAGCTGTGGATTTCCAATATAAGTGTCCTCCACAGTCCCCTGCATGGAATTCTTTCATGATGCTGTTAGCTTCATTTATAGTCAAACAATTGAGCAAAATACCTTCATGATTTTTCCAAAATAAAGCACCATCTATGACACAAAATTTTGATGATTTCATCCTTAAAAATATTTTCTTGGTTCTGGACAATCCTGGGGGAGCACACAGGTTTAACAATACAAAGCAAATATTAGTGTACCATGGGGATTGTATGAAATTTTCACTAATCTGTGGAGTCGCCAGCTCCAGTTCATTGTCCAACTGATTAATGTCTAATGCTTGGAAATTTGTTTCGGACATTAGCTTGGCTAACCCTTGTCCTTTTATGATCTTGGTGGGCTTTATTTCAATGTCGTATTCAAGGATGCTGGCAATCCACTTGCCTCTTCTGCCTTCCAGTCCCTCTTGAGTTAGTATATCTTTTACAACGGTATTAGGGACATAGGCAATCACATGGGAGTATAGGATGTAAATTATGAAATCTTTGATGGCTTTGACCAGGGCATAGGCCTGCTTTTCCATGATCTGAAATTTCAAGGGTGCGTCTCTCAAAGCTCGGCTAAAGAAAGCAATTGGCTTTTCGTTGCTCTGATCATCTTTCTGCAAAAGGACAACAGCTATAGTGTGTTCAGATGCAAAGGAAAAAATGATAAAATCTTTGTCAAATTGAGGACTGGTGAGGACAGGGGTTTGAGTTAGGGAAGTTTTTATACTCTCAAAATCCTACTTGGTTTCAAGAGACCATTTTACCTTGGCATCCTTCTTTAACATGTTGCTCGGTAGCCTTATTAGCTCAGCTAGGTTTGGGATAAATCTCCTTAGGAAATTGATCTTTCCAAGGAATGCTTGCAGTTCTTTTATGTTTCTTGGATAAGGGATTTGAAGGATAGCTTGAATTCTTTCCGGGTCAATTCTAATCCCATCTTTTGATATTATATGTCCTAGAAGCTTGCCTTCCTCCAGGGCAAACAAGGACTTCTTAGGATTCAAGGAAATGCCGTATTTCCTACATGTCATGAAAATTTGCCTTAAGTGCTTACGGTGTTCTTGGTCAGATTTGGAGAATGGGGTCAGATCATCAAGGTAAACTACGAGGAAATCATGTATCTCTTTGGAAAATGCAATATCCATTGCCCTTTGAAAGGTAGCACCAGCGTTTTTCAGCCCAAAAGGCATTTTAACGTACTTGAATGTTCCCCACGTTGTGGTAAAGGTTGTCTTGTCCTGGTCATCCGGGTGAACAAGTATTTGATTAAATCCTGAAAATCCATCTAGTAAAGAAATTCTAGAGGAACCCACTACTCTTTGCAAGATATGATCCATTTTGGGTAATGGGTAGTGGTCTTTTAGAGAGACTTGGTTTAAATTTCTCAAGTCTACACACAGTCTTATCTCTCCTATTTTTTTTCTAGTGGGAACTAAGTTAGACACCCATTTGGAGAATATGATGGGTGCAATGATACCTGCTTCAAACATTCTCTTTATTTCTTTTTCAATCAAGGGAAGAAGCATGGGGTTGATTCTTCTAAGCTTCTGTTTGAATGGTTTTTGATTTGGTTTTAAGGGAATGGTATGTTGGATTACTGAAGTGTCATAGGACTTCAAGTCCTCGTAACTCCAGGCAAATACATCTTGGAATTCTTTGAACAAATCCACATATTTCAGTTTTTGGTCGGGGGGCAGATTTTTGGACAATATAATCATTCTGGGATGCTCTGTTGTTCCTATGTTGTGTTCTTTTATGGCAGCATTCAAAGGTTCCATCTTTGGATTTTTGGGCACATCGTTGTCATCAAACATGTCTTCCAATGGAGTAAAGCCGGCAGGTAGAACATTACTTTTCAGATCAATAAACTCATCCTCTATCTTGGCTGTTTTCTTTGAACAAGTTTGTTTCAGCTGTCCTATGTTTGTATTGTTGAAAACAGTTGGGTTAATGATTTGTTTAGTTGTTGCAGCTGTTATAGTCAAGTGGTTTTCTTCTGCTAACTGTTGTGATTCGGCCATGGCATCCATGTCAATGTTTGTGTTGGAAAATTCGTCCTCCAGAGTTAAGAAACTATTAATCTGAGCATCATTTTGAAATACTTGCCAATCTTGGACATTATTAGGGACCGAAGGTCTGTGTTTTATTTCAGCGGTGCAATTTTGGCCAGCTTAAATTCACTGAAGGCGTTGAGTAATTCGGTGGCAGCAGCTCTGTAAGCTCTCATTCTACTATCATTAGCGACAAAGTTACCCTTTATTTGTTGTATAATCAAGTCCGAATCACCTAGGATGGAGACTGTAGTAGCTCCCAGGGTTTTGAGCAACTTCAGGCCTAAGAGAAAAGCTTCATACTCCGCCATATTGTTTGTACATCTGAAATTGAGTCTATAGGCATGGCCTTGTGCGTGATTATCATGAGTATTGTAAATCCACACTCCAACCCCTACTCCTAACTTGTTTACTAAACCATCAAACTCCAAATACCATGCGACTTCTTGTTTGAGGTTTGTATTGAGAGTTTCAGTTGTTTGAGGAACAGGCAGACTTGTAATTTTTGCTTCGGGATGTTCTTCTTGCTGTTTGTTGGTTGCCTTAGCTGTAGAGACAATTTCATGGGTATTGGCAACCATTTTCTCATTGACGTACATTCCTTGCTCCAAAGATAGCGGCTTATCATCAGTTGGAGGGCTGGTGTTATCATTGAATAAAATAAAAGAATTCATATCAGAATGGATTGAGTATATTGGAAAATTTTGGGGTTTTTCCTCACTGCTTACCACATACTTCATTAAGGTTTCTCTATATAGTCTCTTTGGTTGCCCAAAGACAAATATAGTGGCATAAGAGAGGTCAAGTTGAAGGGATCCTTGCAATTTTGCTCCCCACGATCTGGATAGGAGCATACCATACTTTGTGGGAATGTTGGCGACTACTATGTCCATTAAGATTGTCTTGTTGGGGAATTGGACTAGAGAGACACAAAGGTCTTTGATCAAGCCTAAACATTTGACCTGATTTGAATCAAAGGAATACAGATCTTTGTACGACCTTGTGACATCGAGGTTCAACCTTTCCATTACAGCTTTGGGCATAAGATTATGTGAGGCACTTGAGTCAAACATAGCATTATGCAGTATTTTGTCATGTATGTGCAGGCTGACATAAAAAGGTGGAACAGGTCCATATGTTGTTTTTCCATTAACTTCTGGACCCAACAATAGTTCAGGGGTATCATCTAAAATGTTTACATCATCCCTTACTTCTGGCAAATGAAGCGACCTTTGAATTTGTTGTCTGTATACATCATGCTTAGCCAGTTCTGAGAGGGGAATGGAAATCTTGAGTTTTCCAATCTCCGCTTCTAAACTGAATGGTTTTTCCAATGAGTTCATGGCGTTGACAGTGGTGAATTTCTCTTTTTCAGGCATACTCTCTATGTTTTCTTTTGGGATGTCAGTGTCGCGATGTATGACCGTTTGTGGCATATCTGTTTTGGGAAGATGTCTGGGAATGCTATTCAGATCTTCTTTTGGGTAGGAGGGAGGTAGAGGTTGATCAATAGGAGAGTGTGTGTCTGTTACATCCTCCATAGTAACCTGATGAGGGTTTGGGACCGAGCTGTCAGCTGGTTGATTGTTGGTGATATTTCCTTTAGTTTTGTTGAGCTGTTTGCTATCTTTTATTTTGCTGGATGGGGGAACATCAATGGTCCTTGTTCTTAATTTGTATTGCTTGTGTACCTCGTATACAGCGGTATCATATCCCTGTTTAAAGTCAAAGGACTCTCCCGACTTGGTGTGAAATTGTTTTGCATCAAGGTATGGTCGGTCTTCTTCCGTGAGGAAGATTTGTTGTTTATTTTCTGAATCTATCAGGTTCATATGAGTCCCATCTGTGGACTCAACGGATGTAGATGCCTCCGCATAGTTTTCTTGAAAAGGAGGCCTAATATCATGGTCAGGACTGGCCCTCCCAACGTTTGTGTTTTGGGTTTTTCTGAAGTTTGGGTTCCTTATGGCATTGGGCTGTTGACCCTCCCATGAAGTTTTTCTCTCAACATTGTCTACTCTGTCTCCCAGCCCGTGGATGCCATTGATGATAGCATCTAGCTTCTGATCGAAGCTGAGGTTCTTCTTTGAAAGTGGTTCTTCTCTCAGTTCTAGTTCTGTTTCTTTTAGCAATTAGATTTGCTTCCACACTTACTGCAACATCTTGCATTTCTGCAAGGCTTTGAGGGGCTCTTTCCCTTAACAGATATGCCATCTCAGCATCAAAGCCATTCGGGAATTTTTATAAAGCGAGATCAGGTGGAGGTCTTAAATTTTGTGGTATTGCATTGTAAACATTGTTAAATCTTACACAATAATCCAGAACCGTTTCCTGAGGTCCTCTTTTGATAGTATCATACTCAGACAGTATGTGTAGGGGGTCTTTCTTTTTCTCCCATCTGTTAATGAATGCCTGGTATAAGGCTTCAGGGTTTAATATAGAATTGGGTGCTAGTGCCCTAAACCAGGTTCTGACATCGCCGGTCAAACTTTGGACAAAAATCTTCATTCTTACATTCTCATCATCAATCTCATAACTCTCGAAATAATCCTGCATTTTCTTTGTATGTTGTAGGGCAGTGCAGGAGGTTGCACCATCAAAATAGGTGATTTTTGACTGGTAGTCCTGAGGCATAGCCTCGAGATTAGCAGGCAATTGTTAGGGCGCATATCTAGCCATGATGATGGGGATAAGCAGAAAATCTAGAGCAGCGGGGATAACAGGAACAACCGGGGTAGTAGCAGCAGTAGTGGTAGTAGGAGTATGGGATGGAGGTGTAGAGGAGCTGCTTGGAGAAGGAGGTGATGAACCAGAGGAACTTGGGGTTGACCGGAATAAAACTTTGACAGGGGTTGGAACACTGCTTGGCTGAACTATTTCAGGACTCGCAGCAGTTTGGTCTTCTTTTTGCTTTTGTTTTCTAATGATCTTAGGAATCAAATTCGGATTTTCAACAACAACTGGGCTATCTGGATCAGGATTTGATCGTGTATTACGCGTTTGCTTCTTAGGAGCTAGCGTCTAATCTATTTTTTGGGAATTTTTCTAAAAAACGCAACAACACAGGTTGACCGAGACTTTCACAGGTCGATTTCTTCCTCTGTAGGGCTGCAGACTGGTTTAATGAATTTATCTGAGGAGGTCCCCAACGGAGTCACCATTATGTTATCACTCAGGTTGTCCCTAGGCTCCTGTTTAGGAATACGACCGAGGTAACCACAAACCAATCTTTGGATTGCAGGTTCTAGCCCACCTGCAATCAGAGAGGGCTCTCTCTTAATGATTCAACTTTGTTGATGATTTTAGGCTAGCTTTTAGCTTAGGGGTTTTTGTTTGTATTTGGATGGAAGGTAGAAATCTCAAGAAAAGAGGCAAGGTAAGGTGTGATAAGTTTCAAACCATTGGGCATGGAGTCATGGATTAAGGCTTGTTGTTGCGTTTTCTTGGTCACAAGAGGATTAAGGAGCGGGATAGCCACACATGATATAATTATCAATTTACTGAAAGGATGGAATGACGATTAGAGATGAAAGGCAAAGGAGAATCTTTCATCATACTGAAAGAGAGGAGAAGTGAATGAATGGTTATCTAGGAGCAGCTAAGAATTCCTAAACTCTCATTCATATGTGAAAGAAACAATGTAAACAAGATCATTTAAGTATACATGTTCATGACTATTTCTGATGAAAACATGAAAAATTGCAGAAATTGAGCCTTAGGTGTATTTAAACAAATCCTAAGTTATTCTTCTTTTCTGCAATTTAGATGGCGGAATGGTGGTAAAACAAAACATGAAAAATTAACAGAGTTGAGAGACACTTATTGAACCATGTAGACACACAGGAATTCCGTAATCACTCCTTGGCCAATTAAACACATCAAACAGTTTCGAAATCCATGCTTTCAGCAGTCTTTGATTATAGAAAGTATGATAGTTACAGTGCGGGTCTCTGCTTGAAGAAAATGTCGAGATGTCAAAGATTAAGCAATTTCCTCGACTCACCAACCAACCCATACTCCATCTTTCAGGGTGGTATATATAACCAAAATATCAAAAAGTCATTTATTACAATTGACCTAAATAGGTCTGCTGGAAAGCTTTTTCTAAAACCTAATTGTCACTGGAATTAAATGTAGGTAGGTCCTTTGGGCTGCGCTAGAGGCAGCTGAATAAAAAAAAGTGCAATGTGACCCTTGGAGGCTCGATGCAGTACTGCTAGAATAACTGTGCTTTGGGATCTGTAGTTCTGTTATGGTGCGAGTTAAATGTGCAATAACCATGATTTGAGGGTTTTTGAGTGGCTTCGCCCTCTCTCTTTGACTTTACTGGAAGGTATTAAATTTTCTCCTGCTTTAGGCTGCGGTTAAGATCTTCGCTGATACTCTTTGCCGCTACGTTGATGGTTTTTGCCGCTTGTTGATACTCTTTGGCGTGCTTTTTCCTTGTTGATTTGATCTGATACTCTTTAATCTCTGTCTCTGGTCCTTTCCTGTCTTTAAACCGGATTAATTTGGCAAAATCGGGCGATTTCGGGCTTTTTCGACGCAAAACGGGCCAAGGAATCAAAAGATTCCCCAAAACGGCCTATTTCCCGTAGCGATGCACAATTAGCGCTTTGCACTAATCACGCATCGAAAACTGCCTCTGTTTCTTGTTCTGGAGCTCCGAAGTGTGATTTTTCTTCCTGCACGAATTTTTGGTTTCTTGGCTGCTGACATCAGCATGACGTCAGTAGTACGACGGATGACTTCAGCCTGCTGACGTCAACAGTGGGTCCCTAGTACAGATGTGACGTGGTGGGGTGCTCATACTTGAAGGCGATGTGATGAACTTCTTCCGATGCGATCGCAATATCACGTCGGCGGGGAACGAGAAGGTATTTATTTGGACATGCGACACTTGCGACTGCCGATCGCCGATATCGCGATATCGCGTCGGGTAACAACGAATGGGGCATAACTTATATGGTGAAAATATTGCGATATGGCGATGCGAGCTGGCTTGCTAGGATCTACGGAGTGTTAAGGAAATCAGCAAGGGGTCTATTACGGTCGGAAGGAGTGAGCAGGTGCGTTAGAAAAGCATTTGAGGCCTCGGAAGGGGTCCGATAACCTAAAAAGGGATTTTGTACTTTGGAAGGAGTATATTGCATTCAGAAGATGGTTTGAAGGGGTAGCATGAGGGCTCTTGCTAAGTTTCAGATAAACTGAACAATTCCCGAGGGTACTTATGGTTATTTTTCAACCAGGGGGAGGGATATTTACATAGGGGATGATTTACATAGTTTTAGTAGGAGGATGGGAAAATATAGCGAGTTAAATAATAATGTCAGTAGTCAATATGGAGATGGTAAGAAAGCGCTAAATTTGGGAGACCTTAGGCTGCAACGGGGGAATAGAATCTTATAGAGAGAGTATGGAATATCTTTGAGTAAAGCAGATCTTCACCCAAGCTAATGACATGAAAATGATGAAACAAAGAGATATCAAGTAGATCTTGACCTCTTTTGGGGAAATTAGTTAATGATTTGGGGGAGATGGAGAAAGGAAGTTAGTTATGCCTGTTTTTTAGCTTTTCACATAGAACTACCTGGTGATTGTGTCCTAAGTAGAGATGACACCTGAAAACCTGGAATTGATCAGCAATCAAGATTCTGCAACCTCAAAACTACCTACCCAGCCTACTTACCTAACATTTTTTCTTATTTTGGTTTGGGTGCACTTAGACTTGCAAACCCATCATTTCAATTTTTCTTTTTCATGCTTTCCTATCTACAGACCACCCTTATTTCATCCGAGGGCCCAGATTAAGCAGTTGGGCTCCTTTGATTCTCTACCTATCTAAGAATCTGCCAAGATTAAGCTGTTTGGATAGATTTTCATTCTCTATATTCTAAAACAGGAAATTTAAACCTAGGGAGACCAAGATTAAGCTGTTTGGACCTCCCTTTAACTGAAAATTATACAACACTGGAACAACTTCTCAAAATTTGGAAGGCAGTTAAATAAAGTCTGAGTAGCCTTCTTCGCTTGGAGACTATTAAGCAAATATGGAGCATTGCAGCATGAAAAGTATGACATATTTGGTCTGAAAAATGTCAATAATGAAATATGAGTAACCTGCTGCAGCAGGAGGCTAACAGATGGTTGCGCCCATACCACATACATCATGTACTTGAGATATCAGTTGTACTTCTCCACGCAGGTTCTCCAACGGTAGTGTTTTCGGTTGGCCATGTTCTTGTAAAGCATTTCACCCCTCTCTCTCTCTGGCCTCATGCTTTAGGGGGCATCTGTTACACAGTAATTTGTCACCGTCCCTGTTACCCATTCTCCCGCACCTTAGAGGACTCATTCCGGGACCTGTGAGAAGTGACATGACCTGGAAACACTTGCATTGTATTCCCCTAAGTATGAACTTCATTTTCCCTGAAGACATATTCTGCAAAAAACCCATGAAAACGACCCTTTTTCCATTGGTGTGGTTTCACTGTGCATCACTCACGCTAATGGGGGAAATCCTCCAAAGAGGGCGCACCAGCTGGCGCTCTGTCTCAGAGTCGCACTCGTGCCAGCCAAAATGGGTAGTGTTTTTAACAAACCAACATCCAAAGATTCTTCTTAACCTACTCCTGAACTGAATCTATCTTGAGTTGGTTTGGTTTGGCTTCGAATCTCCATAGAGGGGAAGTGGTTTGCCACCTATCATGGAAGCTTCTTAGTGATAAAGCCAATCCCATGAATATTGTGGATGATCCTAACTCCTCCTCCTCTATCTATAAAATTTTGTCCTTTTGCCTTTGACAAGCTAGTTCCAAAGTTCCAGAATTCCAAAGATTGAGGATTGTCAAGTTTATGCTGCAAGAAGCCTTCTTCATTCCCATAAGGCTAAATCTAAAGTAAGGAGATTCTTTTCCAAATAAACAAGGAGAGAGAGGCTTGTTCCCCATTCCCAATAAGCTTTGCAAGGCATGTGCTGCTGATTACCCAGCCAAAGGAGGATTTGACGTCAGAACTATGGTTGTATTCTTCTTTGTTTATCAATAATAGACGAATATCATTATGGTTCCACTCTTATTGTCTTTTGTAATGATGATGAGTTATATCCTTTCTGACTGATATATAGTTGCATATTTTGGATTTTATGGTTGTGTTTGTGTCGTTCTTTGCATGTACAGGTGTCCATTCACAGAGATCGTGGGAATCGTGACCAGCCAGAGCAAAGGAACGGGAGCGTCGACTCTTCTACAAGTACTAGAGTTAGAATCCAGGTAGGCCCTCATCATTGGTCTTTAATTTGCAATTAGGAACCTGGGTGATAGCGTTGTTTGATTGCTGGTAAACCCCATTTGAGCTAGTAGGGATCGCCTCTATCCGTAGAGGGGATTTACCCCCATAACAGCGAGTTAACGATCGAGCTAGTCAACCACGCAAGATGAGCAAATGGTGTCAGATCTAGGGGCTCTAGATCTAACGACTGAAATCGTGCCTGATGGAGAAGACGGAATTGACGGAGGGTTAAGCCACAATTTATAAGAACTTGAGATCTGCTTTGACTTCCAAGGTGTTGGAAGACTCATTCCATGACGTAAACGAAGAATTGAACCGACGAAGTAGGCTGGTGCAGTTCACAGGAGGACAAGTGGCCATTCCTGAGAGCCTGATGATGGTGCCGAAACAGGGAACTCCAAGTGCAGTGGAAAGTGGGAGATCTGACGGAGGCGAAAAAGTGAACCTCCATGAGCTCGAATGGCTTTAAAGCCATGAACGGAGAACATAAAACACACCCGGAGAGGAACACCGAAGACAAAAGATATAGAAGAGTAGAACTAGTGAAGCAAAAAGCAGAAAGAAGACAGAAGGGCCGAGCTTACCAAAGGCAGCATTGAGCACCAGAGAGCTTGAGAGTTTCAAGCCATCCTTGAGAGGATCTGTCAGACCAGAGAGGTCAAAGAGCTGGCAAGGAAAAGAGTCTGTGTACTCTAGTGGCTTGGGGAATCCAACAACCACCTTGCCAAGCCAATCTATTTTAGAAAACCCATATTGAGCTCCTTCATTGTAATTCTATACTTCAAGACACAATAAAAATAAGGCCACCACTAAAACTGGACCGGAGATGTATCCCTGGAGGATAGGGTGAACTCCTTATTAATTTCTTGTGTTCTTGTATTTGATTACTATATTTATCTACTGTTTTCCATTTTTAAGTGTCTATGTATTTGCAATCTGATTGATCTGTTGCTTAAATAAATTAGACACACCAGCACATGAGCCTGTAATACCTCCAATTAATAATTCTTAACTGAGGTCACTCATTGGGTGATTATCAGATCAAGTGGTATCAGAGCTTTAGGCTGTAAGGTTAGACAAGCTTGTGTTGGTTTAGCTATTGAATGCTCACTCGATCAAAGCTTAGATTAGGAGAAGGAGAGTTGGTCGAAACTAATCCTGAAATTGGGAGAGTCTATCCTCAGAAGACAATGTCAGAAGAAGGTTCTGTGGGGCCAGACCCTCAATTCATAGAAAGTTTCCTAGCTATAAAGTCTATGGTAGAAGAAATGTATAAGGACTTTAGAAAGCTTAAGGATGAAGATTCATCAGGTTCTAAACAAGACAAAGAAGAAGATGAGTCTCATTCCCATGACCACTCAAAGGGAAAAAGGAAAGAGGAAAGCTTTCTCACACCTCCTAATAGTCCTGTGCATAATAAGAAAGCATCTTTAATCAAGCTAGATGTTAAATTTGACTTCCCTATATATGATGGAGAGCTAAATGCTGAAAAATTAGAAAATTGGATTAGACAAATTGATGTGTATTGCAGAGTGAAAAATATCGACTCAGACAAGAGAAAAATTCAGCTGGCAAGCCTACGCCTAGGAGGCACTGCCTTGGTTTGGTGGGAGGGCAGAACCCAAGCTAACATGAAAAGACTATCTTTGTCTGGAGTGACTTTGTTTCTGCAATCAAGAAACAGTTCTATCCATTGGCCTACATGCAACAAGCCATGATGAGTTGGCAAACTCTTCGGCAGTTGAAAGGGCAAAGTGTGCAAGGGTACACTCAAGAATTTAGAAAAAGAGCATTGATTCTAGGGATCTCATTAGACTCACCAGAGTCTTTTGAAGTACATTGGTGGCCTTCACAGTTACATGAGGCATACCATCCTCATGTTTAATCCCACTAGTATAGATGAGGTATTTGTACAAGCTACTCATCTAGAAGCTAGAGGAAATAATGGAAATCCAGAAGTTGGGGGACCATCCCAACCCACTGTCAGCAAAATCAAGGAGAAAAGAAAGTAGAAGTGGAAAGCAAGGAAGGCTAACATTGCACAGAAAAGAAAAGCTTCATGCACTCACTGTAAAAAGAATGGGCATGATGATGAGCACTGTTGGATTCTGCATCCAGAGCTGAGACATAAGAAGTCCAAGGGCAAGAAGAAGAAGACAGTTGCAACTATTCAGAAAGATTTGGGGTTAGACTTGGGAGATGAAACAATCATTGTAGCCACAGGTATAAAAGGTAAGAATTCTGAAGCATCTACTAGTAATTCTGCTCAAAGAATTATTGATGAAGAACATGCGAGAAGAAGACATGAGCTTTTCCATATTCGAGTTGTTTCCAAACATCAAAAGATCGATACCTTGTTTGATAGTGGCTCACAAGTAAATTTGATTTCTAAAGAAATTGTAAAGAAATTTGGATTAGCAACTTCACCTCACAAGAAACCATACCTGTTAGGATGGTTGAATGATAAAGCACAACTACAAGTGACTAGACAGTGCAAATTCAAGTTTTCTTTTGGGTCAGCATTTGTAGATGAGGTTGAGTTAGACATAATTCCTTTGGATATATGTGGAATTGTTTTAGGGAGTCCTTACTTGTATGATAGAAAGGCTATTTTCTATAGAGCTGAGAACAAGTATCTACTTGTTAAAAATGGAATCGAATACTTTCTAAGAGCTCATAAGCTCAAGAATAATTATACTCTTATAAACTCAGAGCAGATGAAAAGAATGATAAATTCATGCAAACAATTCTTACTAATGGTTGTAAAGGAGAAGAAACCTGATAAAATTGATGTATTTGAGGGCTGTAATGCTAAGCAGCAAGCTGATGTAGAAAAGATTGTTTCTGAGTATGATGTCCTGTTTCAAGAACCTAAAGGTCTGCCACCCAAAAATGAAATAGTACATGATATTATTTTGCAGCAAGATGTCCCATTACCTAACATTGGAATGTACAGGTTGTCTGCTTTAGAGAATGTTGAAATCAAGAAGCAGGTGTAGGAGTCGCTCGAGAAGAGGTTTATCAGGCCTAGCACATCACCATGTGGGTCACCAATCATTCTAGTGAGAAAGAAAGATGGCTCGTGGAGAATGTGCATTGACTAACGAGCATTGAATAAGATAACAATCAAAAATCGTTATCCGCTTCCTCACATAATTGATCTTTTAGATCAATTAAAGGAAGTTGTTTATTTCACCAAGCTGGATTTGCATAGTGGATACCATCAGGTCAAAGTTGCAGAGCAAGATGCATGGAAGAATGTTTTCAAAACAAAACAGGGATTGTATGAGTGGTTGGTTATGGCTTTTGGCTTGACCAATGCCCCTGCCACTTTCATGAGATTAATGAATGATGTACTCAGGCCTTTTCTTGATGATTTTGTTATTTTGTATCTGGATGACATTCTGATTTTTATTAAAACATGGGAAGAACACTTAAAGCATGTTAAGAAGACATTAGATGTTTTGAAAAGAGAAAAATTTTATGTTAAACTCTCAAAATGTGAAATTGGCAAAACATCTCTAAATTATTTGGGTCATATAGTAGGGGGTGGTGAATTGAAAATAGATCACTCTAAAGTGGCAGTCATTGTAAACTAGCCTAAACCCAAGTCTGCTATAGAAGTGAGAAGCTTCTTAGGAGCAGCACAATATTGGAGGAAGTTCATCTCTAACTTTTCCTCAATTGCAGCTCCCTTACATGCTTTGAACAGAATTGAACAAGGTGTTTCAATGGGGAGGCAAACATCAGAAAGCTCAACACCTTGAAAAAGAAAAGAATAGTACAATCACATGTACTAGCACTGCTGATCTACAAAGACCATTTGAGATCCAAATAGATGCCAAGTGACTAATGCCATCGGGAAGCAGTGTTGACACAGCATGGTAAACCATAATGTTATCATTCTAAGACTTTTAATTCTGCAGTAGTTAACTATCCTACATATGATAAAGAATTGTATGCATTAGTTCAGAGTGTGAAAAAGTGGAAACATTATTTAATGGGAAAAGAGACAGTAATACATACTGATCATCAACCACTTCAATATCTACACTCCCAAACTAAGTTACAATAATCACGGCATTATAGGTGGATGGGTTTTCTACAACAATTTCATTTAGTCATTAGATATAAAAAGGGCATACATAACAAAATTGCAGGCATTTTATCTAGACCCATTATAAATGCATCTACTATACTTAAGCATAATTCTGTACTACATGAAAGTTACATTGAACAATATGCTCAAGATATAGACTTTAAAGATGTATATGCAACTTTGAGTCAAGGCAAAAGGGTAGAAGAATTGGATTATCATGTGAAGAACCGACTCTTATATCATTGTGGGAAACTCCGCATTCCACAAACAAAGAGAGTAAAGATAATCAGAGAGGCACACACTTTTCTGATATTAGGTCACTTTGGGGTAAGCAAAACAGTTGCACAGCTGCAAAGATTTTATTATTGGCCAAAAATGAATGAGATAGTTTCTAGATATGTGAGAGGGTGTACTATGTGTGCCAAAAGCAAGCCTAACAATAGAAAACTAGGCCTGGACACTCCATTACCAGTTCCTTCTCACCCTTGGGAAAGTGTTTCCATGGATTTGGTTGGGGGACTGCCTAAGTCTAGAAAAGTTCATGATTATCTGCATGTGGTTGTGGACAGGTTCAACAAAATGTGCATTTTGATACCTATAATAAATAGATTACAACTGAACAAATTGCAAAACTATTCTTTGAACATGTATGGGTTCATTTTGGGTTACCCACTTCTATTGTATCTGATCGAGACACCCGATTTGTGGGGAAGTTTTGGTCAAGTCTGTGGGAACTAATGGATCCACAAACCGATGGCCAGACAGAAGCAGTTAACAGGACAGTGATCCAGTTACTCAGAGGATATTGCAGCAAACATCCTAAGCTTTGGGATGAACATTTGTGTTATGTGCAACATGCTTACAACAGAGAAAAACACTCTTCTACATAGAGATATCCTTTTCAGACTTGTTTTGGTTTCACACCAAGGTCTCCTTTGGATTTTGTCTTTGGTAAAGATACCACAGTTGATGGACACAGTGATGTGGACAAGGCAACTAGGTTCATTGAACAGATCCAAGAGATCCACCAAGCAGTACAGGAATAGCTGGAAAAGAGCCAAGCCAAATACAAGGCAAGGCATGACAAGCATTGGATGGAGCATAGTTTCCAAGTTGGTGACTAGGTTTGGCTCTATATCAGCAAGGACAAGATACAAGGTGAAGGTAGAAAGCTAAAGCCTATTAGGTATGGACCTTTTAGGATACTTGAGAAGATTGGTGAGAATGCTTTTAGCCTTGATCTACCAGCTTACATGCACATATACTTAGTCGTAAATGCAGATTGCTTGAGATTGTTTGAACCTTCAATGGTTGAGGATCTTGAAGAGCAGAGTCTATTTCCTTCTATTGATGACCTGCTACCTGAATATCTTAATGAATTGCAGGAAGACACAGTGCTAGACAGGAAGGTGAGGACAACGTGTAGAGGAGATGTTGAGTACCTCAGAATTGGACTCAAAGGTTCAAATCCGAGTAGTGAAAAATGGATTGAGATTGGACAAGTGAGACGATAGTACCCTCACTTAGTCGATGCTTGAAAAACAACTTTTGGTGGTCCAAAAGCTTTTCAGTGCAAACGTCGTGATCCGAATTGGATCCATAAAGAATAATTAACAGAGCCATGGTTGTACCAGGTTGGGACAAACTTCAAATAATTTAAAACATCGATCAAAAACACCTCTAAACTAGTGGCAACGACAACCATCATGAAATGACAAGGACCTCAGTCAAAGCGCGCTGACCGAGGCGCATGGAGACTGCGCGGGAGGAGAAATTAGCCCTTGGGAGGCCTGGATTGGGAAACAAAAGGAATTTTTGAAGTGCGGGTGAAAACCCTCAAAATGGAGAAGCCCCAAGCACTCGGTCACGTGGGAGCCAGGAAAATCGCGGGACAAAAGGATAAGTGCTAAAGGCGGGACCCGCTTCAAAACTGGCAATATTGATCAGGGGGATCTATGGGCGGTAAGAATTTTTGATGAAAAAGGAGCGATTCCACTCAGCGCTTGATGCATGGCAAGCAGAGGAGAGATAAAGCCACTGCTTATCGCGTGCTAATGGTCGAGCTAGTCAACCACGCGGGACGAGCGAATGGCATTGGATCTGGGGGCTCCAGATCTAACAGCTGAGATCGCGCTCGATGGAGAAGACGGAATTGACAGAGGGTTAAGCCATGATTTAGAAGAACTTGAGGTCCACTTTGACCGCCAAGGTGGCGGAAGACTCATTCCACGACGTAAATGAAGAATTGAACTGATGAAGTAGGCTGGCGCAGTTCGCAGGAGGACAAGTGGCCATCCATGAGAGCCTGATGATGGTACCGAAACAGGGAACTCCAAGCGCAGCTACAAGTAGGCGATCTGACGGAGGCGGAAGAGGAAGTGAAACACCATGAGCTCGAATGGCTTTAAAGCCATGAACAGAGAACATAAAACACACCAGGAGAGGAACACTGAAGACAAAAGACAAAGAAGAGAAGAACCAGTGAAGCAAAAATTAGAAAGAAGATAGAAGGGCCAAGCTGACTGTAGTTTTTAACCCCGTACAGAAATTACCTTCATACGAATTCTAAATCACAAAAAAAAAAAAAATGCGAGAGCATAACACATAAAACACATATACACAGAGATTTCCCACTGGATCTCAAAACCGAGACTACCAGCTTGATTTTTCATTATATTCCTTTCAATGTTTACAATACATATTTATACATGCCGAAGCATCCAATCCATGGACCGAAAACCATCG
>APFE030248855.1:32970-54472 GCA_000404065.3 Pinus taeda
CATAAAGTGGGGTTATGGGTACCCCTCAAACCCCCTGTTAACTATGTGGAAAGAATATAACACAACCCAACACTGACCAAAGGCAGTGTCGAGCACCAGAGAGCTTGAGAGTTTCAAGTCATCCTTGAGAGGATTTGTCAGAGTAGAGAGGTCAAAGAGCTGGCAAGGAAAAGAGTCTGTGTACTCTAGTGGCTTGGGGAATCCAAGAACCACCCTTCCAAGCCAATTTGTTTCAAGAGACCCATATTGAGCTCCTTCATTGTAATTCTTTGCTTCAAGACACAATAAAAAGAAGGCCACCAATGAAGCTGGACCGGAGATGTAGCCCTAGAGGATAGGGGTTCTAGTGGCTTGGGGAATCCAAGAACCACCCTGCCAAGCCAATCTGTTTCAAGAGACCCATATTGAGCTCCTTCATTGTAATTCTATACTTCAAGACACAATAAAAAGAAGGCCACCACTGAAGCTGGACCGGA
This sequence comes from Pinus taeda, assembly GCA_000404065.3. Lineage (NCBI taxonomy): Eukaryota > Viridiplantae > Streptophyta > Pinopsida > Pinales > Pinaceae > Pinus > Pinus taeda. Next base: position 33,447 of record APFE030248855.1, read on the forward strand.
GATGTAGCCCTGGAGGATAGGGTGAACTCCTTATTAATTTCTTGTGTTCTTGTATTTTCTTATTGTATTTCTCTGCTTTTTTCCATTTTTAAGTGTTTATGTATTTGCAATCTGATCGATCCGTTGCTTAAATAACTTAGACACACCAGCACATGAGTCTGTAATACCTCCAATTAATAATTCTTAACTGAGGTCACTCGTTGGGTGATTATCAGATCAGTATATGTATTAGGGAATCCTAGGGTTTCTTAAGAAAGGGATTTTAGATTAGGGTTTTCATGCTAGGATTTGCTAGCCAACTTTTATTCATGAAATAGCTAGGGTTTAGGGCAAGGGTATCATCTTTAATAATACTAGGGTTTTCTCTTTGGCACTTAGGATTTTAGTTCATATATTATAGTTTTCTAGTATGCTTTAGCAAGGCTAGTTATGATCCTAGGATTTCATCAATCATACTTAGGGCATCATTTTTAGGGTTTTCAGGTCATTAGGGTTAGGAAATAATTAGGGTTTTAACCATATTCGACAATTCCATATTGACATCAATGACAACCTTGATTAACAATGGTCCTCGTCAATGGTCCCAGTTCAAACAAAGGAAAGGAGAAGAGTCAAGACAACTATGGAAGAAATCCTACTCCAAGGAGACTTGTAGATGGTGTCAAGAATACAAAAGGCAATGGACATCATCAAAGAACCTCAAGGAAAAAAGACTTGAGAAGTACATCAAGGAAATATCCATCTCCTAGGTGCCAAAGTATATTTCTTGGTTATTTATATTCTTGTACAAACTTTGGTCACATGGAAAACGATTGTAGGGCATATGACAAAGACAAATATAATGGTCCCCATCAATCTCCTAGAAGCAATTTTACAAGAAGAAGTCATGATTACTCATTCATAAAAAATATGGAGTGCTTCAATTGCCACAACATTGGACGTATGTCACGTGATTGTAACTTGACTTGGGTCCCTACATAAGTTAGAACCATGAAAACCAAGCGAGAGAATAAAGTTACACAAATATGGAGAAGGAAGCAAATTGGATCCGAAAATCTCTTGATCACTCCAGACAACAACACATGTTGTTGATCTGATGAAGTCATCCTTTATTTTTCAAAGTGTTTGATAATGAGACTTTGCCAAAGGAGACCATGCAAACTGTTAGGGGGAGCTTATGATTCTTAATCATTATCGCAGAAGTTATCCGTGAATGGGCCCTATGAAATTCTTGATGAGCCACATATGAACAATCATATTTTGATAGATCATATCTTGGGAGCAACTCCATTGAAGAAATTGATTCCTTACTTATCCGATGGATTGTTGTTGAAGATTTCTTCCACTTGATCACAAGGCAGAAATATTTCTTGTCTAAAGAAGCTAGAGGAGTTTATGCAAGTAGGGGGAGTTGGTTCATCACATGAAGAAATACAAAAACACATCTATCATGGACCACATTTCTAGAAGGAAGAGCACCATGACAGGGGCAGTAACATACCTATGAAGAACTACTATTGATGAAAAAAAGAAGCAACTTGATAGGGGGAGTACTTGAGCACCCTGTTCGCCATTGATGTCAAAGGGGGAGAGAATGTTGGAAGGGCAAGAATATTGCCATCAATGACAACCTTGATTAACATATTCCTGCTAAAAAATAATCTCAATTGAAGGCCATAGTTCAGTAATTGATTCATTAATATTCAGCCAAATATTTTCTTTGGCCTGAGCAATGGTCTGAGAAATTACAACTTCATTTTCATAAGTTTCTATTTTCCGAGTCAACTTATAACTTTTCTGCAACTCAACCAAGTATGCATTATTAGTCTTAATATTTTGTTCTTGAATCTTCTGAAGTTGTGTTTTTAATTTTTCAATATCCTGATCTTTCAGTGTCAAATATCCCATGGATTTTGACAAATATGCTGCTGGATCAGTGGAATGTGTGTCCACTATAACAATTGTTGTTGTTGATGTACCTGCAATAGATGTTGTTATGGGGATAGATGCTGAAACTTCCAGTTGTTGTTATTTTTCCTTTAACAGTGTCTCCATTTGAGCCTCCGTCTTTTGTATATGGAGATTTTATTCAATTATCATTTTGAACATATTATCCTTTCCTATCTCCAATTGACTAGCTTCTTTGGTATGTGGGTGTTCTGTAGTGGGAAGATTCAATTGTTTCCTTAATGCTTGAATATCAACATTCTTATTCTTGATCATATCTTCAACTGCTTTAACATCATTAGGATCATATCCTAATTTTATTAATAGCTCTTCCAATGAATTAATTCTAGTATCTTTGGCTAGATATGACATTTTCTCCATCTTCAATTGTTAATGAGTATTATTCAGTGAAGTTTGTAGTTTGGAGGTTGCCATAGATGCGCTGGTTAAAGTGGAATATATCATTTCTCTAGCCTTCTTATGCATGTCGATATGATCAATAACATGAATTTGTTTGGTATCAAAAGTAAAAATTGATGTCTTATAATCTTCTACACTTCTAGGGGCTAGAACTTAAGGTTCCAAGAAATCTAGCTGAAATTGTCCCTTCTCAGTGTCGAGTGCAGACATAAGTCTGTTATGGGTAGTCAAAGTTTGTTTCAAGAATTCGGAATATGTAGTGACCTTTAGTGCTTCATTCTTTCTTTTAATTTATTTATACCTAGAAAAAATATTTTGTTGTTCTATACCCTGTGAAACACATGATACAAGAGAATTTATGGAAATCTCCTCAATCCCTGGAAAAAGTAGAAATATGAGAACTTTTTAACACCATTGTTTCCTGCTCCTATGAACTTTCTCCCTGAAAAGGCTCCTCCTGAGTATGATTTTTCTTTCTTATTTTAAACACATGGAAGTTTGTCTCTTGAATTTCTGAAACTGAAGGAGATAAACTTACTATTGGCCTTTTAATCTCTTTCTCTTAAGGAACTAAAGTTTGTGAATATGTTTGAATATCAATTTGTTCCTTTGCCTCCTATAATGTGTTCTCCTGCCACTCTTCTTGGTTTGCATAATGTTCTATTTCTGGCTTGGGAGTATAAGCATAAGGTGTAGTCTTCTGTTCAACTCTTAATTTAGAAATAGTCCCCAAGGGATCATAGGACTAACTGAAGCTTAATTTAAATTTCATTTTATTTAACAGGAGATCTGCTTCTTTTGTTGTTGCTCTAGTGTTGACGATGAATGGTCCAATCTGTGCCTTTAGTTTAACTGATACTTCTTGATGGATACAAAGTGTAGGTCATCGATGTTCATCATCTATCTGACGTATTCAAGTGCAAAAATTATGATTGGCACAAATCTTGGCAATCGATAGGGAGGAAGCTCACACCCATAGATTTTGGTCTTTGTGTAGTTCTGATAGAGGTATCGAAATCCAATATTAGATTACTTAGATAGATGAAGAATTGTTTTGATTTCAAGTGAAATTTGGGACATAATATCACTATTGATAAGACATAATGTAGTATGAAGAAACTAATTAACATAGTCGTTGAAAGAATACTCCTTTGTGTTCTTTCTTACCAATGATGTCCAATGAATAATAGACTGAGGGTTCTCCTATGCATCTATTTTTTGTAGCAGAAATTTGAATCTATTTTCTTGGAAAAATAGGAACAAATATACAATGATTGATTGATGCTTAAAAGAAACTTTAGTAGAGAACTTTAGAAACTGATCATGAATGCTTTCTGCCAAAAATTGACTGTAGTTGAAAATGAGTGATGGTTTATCACCTACTAAAAATACTGATAGAAATGCTAGAATTACCTCATTAACCCATTGATTGCTAGGATAACCTATTAGACACGAAACCATAGAGATGATTTTCCTATACATTTATGGAAATAATGAAGAAGAGCAGGACATATTGGTTCTTCGTAACTCAAAGTTTTCAGGTAAAAATGATTAAAAAATATTGGCTCTTTGAGGGAACATGAGTTTCTGATAGATATCCATAAGAGAGTCTATAGAAAAAGGATGCAGAGGGGTTATAGGTTGAACTTGAAGGATCTGGCATATTAAATCAGGAGTAACAATAAACAAGACTTCATTATTTTGGGCAATCATGACCCTTTGACTGGGTAAATACCTCAAGTGACACCAGGTGACAAATTCTGGGAAGAAATGGGTCTGAGGAAAGATGAACTGAGGTAGGAAGGAGTCCCATATATTCAATTCATCACTATCATCTAAGAATTTCTGATTTTCCCAATTGTGGAGTTCATAAAGACTGAACTCGCATTGGGTTTCATAGATTTTGTATTGCTTGTCAACCAGGGGGAATTCATCTAAATTCATTACAGGGGGTAACATTGGGTTTTCTACCACTAGTTTAGACTTTCCTTTGGATGAAGACATGTTGAACTATGGATTTGCAGACAGGAGTATAGAATTACCTAGAACTGGTGGTTGATGGTGTAGAAAATGGTTGTCTGCTAATAAGATCCAATTATGCTCAGTGCTGCTGTGAAGGGATGGAAGAAAGGGAATGTGGAGAGAAACATAACATTTTAAATAAATTGATAAATTAATCATTTTTGGTGCGTCTAGTTAATGTACTAGATGTTGGTGGGAAATATTTATTAGTGTAATAGTTAATCAACTATTGGGCAAGGGAATTTATTATTTCATAATGATAAGATGGTATGAATGAATGAGGGAGTGACAAATGACGAAGTGTGAGGAGGAGGCGGTAGTAGTGGAGCAGTTGAGTGGTTTTCGGGGGGATGGGGGGGTGGTAAGTTGTTTGTGTTTTTGAGTAGGGGGGGCTCGAAATAGTTGTGGAGGAGCCACGTAGCCAAGGGCAGAATATTGAAAACAAATTTTCAGACCCCCCCCCCGCCCCAGTTAAATGTCGAAAATGTGAGGGGGGGGGGGTGGGGGTCGAAGCTCATCTCCTGCCGTTGATTTCAGGCGGGGTGATCTGGATCCTTGATTATTGCTCGGGCTTTATCACAAAGTTGACAATGCATCAAATGATCCTTAGACATTTAAACAAGATTTCCTATACTTTGGGATTTCATCTATATTTTTTTCTATATATATATATAAAGTAAATGGAAATATTTACATGGTAAAAAAATGTTACAACACTAACCTCAACCTTGTCATCAAATATATGAATGGAGTGTCCTTGCTGGCAGATGTGGGTTGGACAACAAGTTTCTCCTTAGCTCCAAGAGGTATAGAACATCATGTAGAAGAAAGATTGTAAGACTAGGCAATTTGAGCCTAATGGTGCCAAGGCCCGATTGCTTTAGTTTTGACTTGTCTACAAAGTATACTGCTCCATCAACATTATCAATGAATTCTTTAAATAAATCTATTCTGAAATTCACGTGGAAAATTTATCCTAAATCAAGGAACCCAACATCTTTCCACGAAGTAGGTGAAGCATTAAATAAGTCTTCAGTTACTCCAATGTTGCAATGTGCCACAACATAATGAGAAGTCTCAAGTGCTTTGCCTTTTCCTTTATCAGGTGTTTTACCTTTTACTTCATTTCTTCCTTGCTCGATTTTGTCCCAAGGTAGCTTACATGTGGAAGCATCATGTCCATCTCTACTGCATTGTATGCAATTAAGATCAAACCTTTCTCCTTGGAAATGTCTGCCCCGCCTGCCTCCAAAATTCTTCCTTCCTCTTCCTCTTCAACCACCTCTTCCTCTAGAAGAATCTTGTGCATGATTCTTTGCTTTTTGTGCAAGGCACACAACTTCTTTAGAAGATTAAGGATTTGTCTTCTTCCAAAAATCCTTCTCTCTTTCAACAAACTTCTTCTCAAGGGAGTCAAAGGCAATCTCCTTAAATTTTCCACTTTCTTGCAATGACTCAGATAATGTGAATAGGTGGGATATAATGCCTTGACATAAGCTATGAGAGGAATATCTATTTCAACACCAGTGGCTTTATGTCATGTATAATGGATCTTACTTCTGATGCTAAGGCAAGAGGGTCATCATTTTTCAACTCAAGATTGAACAAATTTATCATCAATTGAACAACTTCAAGTTCAGAGTGTGAGTCATACAATTCCTTCAAATTATTTAAGGCTTCAAAGGCATTTGAAAATGGAGAGATGTGTCAAATCACCTCTTCATTTACTGACACTACAATCAAGGCATAGGCCTTGTTGTTTTGTTTTCCCAGATGGAAATATCCTTATCTGAAGTAGGTTTTTCTGGTGCATTGTTTCCTTCTCCTTCACAAATTCCTTTCCAAAGCTCATTGAAAATGAGGGTGTGTTTTATCTTCTGGGACCACTCATGATAGTTCTCTTTTCTAGTGAGAACTATTCCCACTATGGAGATGAGTGAATGCATCATAAAATATGAATTGGGCTCAAAAAACTTGCAAAATTTATTGATTTCTTTGTAAATTGATTTGTTATTTCTTCAAAAAAATCTTCAATTAAGAGTGTAAACCCTTAACATTCCTCCAAACTCCATGCAATTTCATTAGAATATAATATATGGCGTATCAACAAAAAGGTGAATACCACATACCATATTCATAAATAATATACCAAACTTTTAAAAACCCCCACTATATATACCATGACCTTATGAAACCACTCAATGCAATTTATATGTCACTTAGACCACTCATATTATGCATATGGCCGTTAAAAAGGAGCTTGACCCTTTAAAAATCCATTATATATGTGTATAACCAACCATTCAGGCCCATGACCTTATAAATACATGATCATTATATGTTATACCATGACCTCAACCAAAAAGGATTTAGAATGCATAAAATTCAAACTATATGTCAGACCATTCAATATTATTTTAGTGTAGAGGCATTTGATACTCGATCTTCATACAACCATAAAAAAATCAAATGCATAGTTCCAAGCAAATATTCAATACATAGTTTAGGCACATAAAAATTCCATGTACCATTCAAAGTTGGGTATAAACTAAGCACTCCCCAACTCGACTCCTACTGTGAATAGTTCTCCTAGAACAGTATCGGAAACAACCCATTCAACACATAACAAGAATAGAATAAACCATTCAACATTCAATCATTGTGCCTACTTTATTTAGTACTCAACGAAAAGAATAAAACATGGACATGACTTATTTACTACAATTTAATGCAACCCTTATAAAAATAAACCAGCACCGATCACGACCTTCATGAAAATATATATAATTCATTGCATCAAAGTCTTCAACGCACCAAGCGCACATGGACAGAGGATGGCAGGGATTAGCAGATATGACAGAATGCAAAAACAATGGAAGAAGGGAGTTACAAGGGTAGAAAAGGATGCAAAAAGTTGAGGAGCTTGATTTGATACCATGTCAGGCCAGGAGTAAATCCTTAAATGAATTTGTTGTATTTTCATTCAGATAGAAAATGACTATATACAAGGAGAGGGAGATTATTGGGTTTCATCTCCCAATGCCTCTTTTTCTTCCAACTTCTCTTATTTTTCTATTTAAAATATTTACATATAATTCCTAATCCCAAAGATTAGGTGTTCAACATGAGGTTAGGAAATGTGTTTTATATAGTAGTATTCACTATTGCACATTATATAGTGATATGCATTGGTGCAATTTTACTATATAGTATGCACCACTAAAATTAAAAATGATTTTTAAAATAAGATAGCCAAGAAGTGTGTTATGCACTAACAAATTCATCATTCCATAGTTTTATATAGTGCACACTACCAAACTATTTTTTTAAAAGGAAACACCAAGAAATGCATTATCTAGTAAACAACACAAATGTGGCTATACTATATAGTGCACACTGTGAAACCTAAATGCTTTATGGGAAAAAAAGTAATTTGAAAATGACAAATTTTGATGTCAAATGTGTTGAGTGGTTTCGATCCAATAGATACCCAAATGTCCAAATAAAAATATCCAAAGTCGAAAAATATCCAAATTCCTTAAAAAAATCTCATTATTAACGGATTGTCATGATTATAGTGGGAGAGGAAAGAATATTGATATAATTATTTCCACTAGAAATAAACTTTTAAGAGACATTGAATTGATATGTAAAATATGTGAAGAATAATTAGTATGAAAATCTAGAACAATGTAGAATTTTAGACAATCAATCACTATTTTCGGTGTAATGTCTTCATATGAGAACCCATTCCCTACAACCTTTGCCAATGAAATAATCAACAAAGTTGTTGGGGATGAATGCTACTTAGTCGAAAATGGATTTTCAAGATATATTCAAGTACCAGTTGCCGAGGAACATCAAGATAAAACTTATTTTTGAGTCATTCACTTATAAGGGAATGTTCTTTGGACTAAAAAATGCTCCTGCAATATTCTCTCGAATTGCAGTGAACGTTTTCCAAGAATATTTACAAAACAATGGCTATGTATTTTGATAATTGGACATCAATTTGATAAAAATTCATATACATTAGCTATGCATGATGCTTAAAATATGTTGACAAATACATCTTTCTTTAAACCTATAAGAGATGTATATATGCTACTCCTATTAATATACTTCATGTTCATGCCATTTACAAGGATGACATTCATTTATTAGGGAATTTTTGAGATAAAAAATGGGCCTTAAAATAAAAAGGTATTAACAAAATCAAATTTAAAGTAACTAATATGATTCAAGATTATGATGTCGTCCTTGAGGGTAAATATTTTTGGAGATAAAATAAGACAACTACTCTTTTTAATTGTATTTATGACTTATCTTCTTATATGTTCACTCAAATTTCAAGTGTGGACACTCATTGGATGTGGAATCTACTCAAAAGCATGTAGAGTAGGTACCCATTGGATGTAGAATCCAATTCTATATCCAAAAGGGTGCAACCTTTACCTAATTTCTTTATTTTATTGATATTGATAGCATCCTTCTAGTTCATTGGATAGTCATCTCCCAAATCACCCTCTGCAAAGACTACCTAAAATTAGATATCATGAAATTATAGAGAGATTATATCTATTTGAGACTATCTCTAATGAAGAGTTTGTGACTAAGCCCTTATGGGTAGCCCAGTTGGTTTAAGGCCCCCTGCCAAGTCATTAGCCCTCTATCATGAGACACAGGTTCAATTTTCCTTAGGTCCATTAGGGTTAGGCTTGTAGTGGTAGATTCAATTGGGTAGGTGTCATTAGATCCATCTAGGAGCATTACAAGGGAAAGGAAAAAAGAAAAAAGAAAAAAAGGAAGACTTGGCAACTATACCTACCCTTAACCTCATTGAGGTTATCCTTTCTTCCCATTAGATTAGGATCATCTCTCAAGATCTGCAAAGAACTTGATTAGAATATAGGGTAATCCCTGTTCCCCATGTTATGGAATCCATGGCATCAATTTATTTTTCCTCCACCTTGTTGGTTTGATGCCTATCCTCTCATGATTTTGAGATTTCCTCCATGGATAATTGATTTAGGATGTTTTCGCTTATAGATGTATGGAAAAGAATTGCATATAAAATTGCAGCCTAACACATAAATGTGCACATATGAAAATAAGAAGAAAACACATGAAAAGGCACAAAAGAGAACACCAAGGCTTGATAACGGAGTTTGTCCAATTCAGACTTTGTCTCCAGGCCCAGCTCAATAATGGGGAGGCCTTTCTTATTAAATGGCATGAATAAATAAAGTTACATTTATCAATCTGTCCATAACATGCTTATACCTCCAATCTGCCTTATGGCTATGAAATGAATGCCTAAGATGGAGTAGTATGTAGCGCCAAAGCTTCCTCGTAGTAATAGAAGAGGGTTGGAGTCATATAACTGTCCAAAACAGATTAAAAGATGCTCTCGGCCTCTGTGAAATAGTGCGTTGCAACTATAGAAAAAAATGCCTCCTCCGTGCTCTTCCATTGATTCCTTTATATAATGGTTTCTTGGGCAAGATCCCATTTAAAACGAAGCTTGCCTAGTTAATAAGAGAGGTTGGTAGAGTGGAAGCATCGATGGGTGCAATCGTTCCTGTAAATGGCCTCTTATCATTTAAAACGATAAAACTTCCATAAATCCCGAAAACACTAAGAAATCTGCCAAAACCTGTTCACCCGTATTCCAAATATTATTAAGTCAGGCTTATAGTCTGTATTGGGTTTGCGCCGAAGTTGCAATCGGCCTATTGAGGGTGTCCCTATCCTGGTTATCGAGAATGATCGATCATCGATTGCCGATCTTCGATATCGGCATTGGACGATCGCATCAACGTTCCCTCATGTATCGCTCCGATAATGATAGCTGATTCGGTTAATCACCGATCACAACCTACCACTGCCATATACACACATATATATGTAAGACCTCCAATTGCGATTGCCTCCGATCCGCCGATCCGATCTAATCAGAGATCGACGATCAGGGGTTCCATGGTCTGATGCTTAAGTCCACCCTCATGCAACCTCTGATTGCGATTTGGCCTTAAGGCTTTTAAGACCCATTTTTAAAGGACTCTATTTTCTTAAGGATTGAAGAACCCTTCTTTTAACAATAACTTCATCATCCAGACTCAGATTGAAGTACCATTTGCGCCATTGGAATCAGAATGACGAGATATCTGTTCTAGTCCTAGGTTGACTTCATTCTGATCACTTTGATCTTTGAGTTTTTCAATGCCATTGTATCTGAAGATCCACCTGGATCAATAATCCTTAATTGTGTCATAATTAAATAGATTGAAAGATTGAATCCCTGTTTGAGTTATCCCCCAAGTTTCCCAAAGCTCAAGTTCCTTAATTTCCTCTCTCTTCCTTTGGCCTTTGGTCACCGATTTGGTTCACTTTGACCCTCTCAACACTCATTTGGAGTATTTCTTTACTATACGGCTTCATTTGGGGTGAAAGCCCTTGATTGGGTTCATAAACATGGGATGCTTTATTATGGGTGTTTAACAACCCATATTTTGGGGATTAGATGAGTTGAACCTTTAATAACCTTCATTGGTCTAAGGCACTAAGTGAAATATGACTTTCCTAGTAGTATTGATACTATGTATCATAGTGTTTGGAATATAAACCTTTTATGTGGAGAATTTTTAAAGGTATAATCTCAGCAACTTGCAATATGAGGTCAAATCACGTGGTTTGACTTTTCTATAAGAGTAATCCTCTCTAATGGTTAATCTAGCATTCACATACACTTGCGGTCATTCCCTTACGTATTTATGTAAATGAAATCCTCTTTGTAGCCTCTCGCTTGAGATTTTCCAATATTTGACCTTTAAACCCCTATCTTGTAAGTACATGCTTGGCTTGGAATCAAATATTGATCTAGCCTCATAGCTCCTCTTCCATGCTCTTAGGTTGCATGTTACTTGTGTTTTCTAGCACCTCTACAAGAATTTGGTTGCTAGTTTGTTTCCACCCTTGAAGGATTTTTTCTTCATGCTAGGACATCTTTGTAGGCTTTGTCCTATCGCACCTTGTAAAATTACCCATACCTCAAGGGAAATTTAAACACAACTAGGGCTAGCGAGGCATCAACCCTTCTAAGATCATGTACAACTCTATTTTCTTAGGTGGTTTATTTTAGTGTGGAAGTTCATTTCAAAAGGAAAACACTTTATTAGAGATATATCACAACTTTCATCTTCAAACAAGAAGCTCAATCCCCTATAGTGGTATTCATCTAAGTGAGTTCTTTCCTTTTTGTCTTTCATTTCATTTTTAATACTTAGGTTTCTTAGCTCTTCAAAGTAATTGTGGTGAATCAACCCTAAATTATTTACTTTATTTTGTTAATATATTATTATCACATGATTATTGTTAAGATCTAATCAAAATATTCTAATTGATGTACAACACTAAATAAAAATAATCAATTTTAAACTTAACCTTCATCTCTTCATAAAAAAATAATTTAAAGTACTACAATAAAATCTAGATACTTAACTCTATATATATTGTTAATTCCTTCACTTCCTACATAGATTATACCTTTTATTTTGAAACACTATAACATGGGAGACCAATCCATTTTACTTTAAAAAACAAAAGTATTTCATTTTTCTTATAACTTATATAAGTAATCCAACATTAGCAAATGGTGCTTATGCAAGACATATTGAACCTAGAGCTTAGGAAAATATCGATTTATTCAAAGAAATATGCAGTAAGGAAATTATAGGGACAATCAAATTCAATACAAACATGGAATGTGAACCATAAAGTTATGCAAAACGTTTTTTGGTTAATGATTTATTATATGTTAAATTATGAAATTATGGTCAAATTCCACTTTGGACAACTCATTTTATGGAGATGATGATTTCATTGAAATATTCTTCTTGAGATGACCAAAATCAACCTGAAGATCACTCAAATCGGATAAGGGAAAGTGCACTTATAAAGGAAAGCCCACACATGCACATTTGGACAAGGTCGGCCCTAAAGCAAATTGGTCACACATGGAAGCCTATAAATACAAGTGGCCTAAAGCTCATATGGACATCACCAAGCATATTCTTCTTCTCTTCTTCATTTATTGGCTTGCATAGGTCTGAGGTAAGGAAGACAACAAAAGTTCGCAAAAGTCTGAAATTACAAGGTTTGAGGCTCGTCACAGGGAAAATTCGGCCAGAGTCGTTGGATTGTAGGCATCAATGGAGCGACCGAAAGCGTTTAGTCACTCTCACAACACCTCCTGCATTTGACCAGGAAGTTTGACTTAGATTTGATAGAAGACCAAAGTTGACCGCAGATAGGAAAAGTTGTCTCTGATATATTCTGATGTTGGAAACGTATTTTTGAATGTTATTGGCTTGTTTTGATGATGATATTGTATTAGTCTCATTATATTCTCTGCTGAACATTAAATGACAATCTAATAGAAGAATAATTTCAAAGGGTTTTCCCCCTTGTGGGTTTTTTCCCTAGTCTTTGACCAAGTGTGGTGTCTCTTGTTTATATGTTGATTGTCTCCTTTGTCATTACATTTATTGTTCTATCTTCAATTAATGTTGATGAATGGAAAGACTAATTATAATTGGAAATATTGCTAATTGAAGTATTGAATTGGGCTAAAGTAATTGATATAACATAGAACAATATGAAAATTTAACATGGTATCAGAGTCAAGGTGAAGGACAAGCACAAAAGGAGATAAGCACTACAACGATCATCTTTGGAAAGTTGAAAGATCCGATCTAGCCAAGTCAAGATGACTTCCTTCTTAAAAGAAAATGAGAGGTTGGGTGACTCATCCAATTTTGCTACATGGAAAGTCAGGTTGGAGATCATAGTTGATAGCAATAATGTTTTGGACTACATTCAAGGAAAAGTACCTGATCCTCTAGAGAATGCTTCTACTGCTGCCAAGAACAAGCACAAGAAAGGTGAGCTAAAAGCAAAACAAATCATAGATGATGGTTTACAAGATAATTTACTTGCATATGTTGGAAACTTGAGAAGGTATAAGGACATGTATGATAAGGTAGTTGGCATGTATGAAGTCAACAACTTCAATGAAATCATCTCCTTGAAAGATCAACTCAAAGACATAAAGATGAACAAAGGAGAGTCCGTGCAATCCTACATAATGAGGATATTGCGTCTTAGAGATCAATTGCAAATAGTTGGGGAATTTTTGCTTGACAAGGAATTGGTGATTGTGGCTCTAAGAGGTATACCTCCTATTTGGGAAACCTTCATTACTACTATAAGCAACAACAATTCCCTCCCATGATTTGATGAAATTGTTGGAATGATCACTCAAGAAGAATCAAGGATGATATCAAGAGGAAGGATTCAAAATAATGAAGAAGGAAATCCCACTACATTCATCGCTCGATACAAGAAGAAGAAGAAAGGAAAAGGAGGTCCATCAAATTCAAAGAAATTCTCCTCCTTGAAACCCAAATAGAAGGAAGGAATTTTTGCACATTGATTTCTACAATTGTCATAAGAAAGACCACTATGCTCGAGATTGCTCTAAGAAGAATAATGGACTATGCTATACTAGAAGAAATAACAACATGTTCAATGATCAAAGAAGGAGAGATGACCGAAGGAATTACCACAACAAAAGAGATGAAATAATAAGAAGGAATGTTCCAAGTGATCATGAAGAAGATTGTCGTCCACAAAAGAAATCAAAATTCTCTAGGCATGAAAGCAATGTTGTGAATCAATCTGAATAAATTCTTATTTATTCCCTTACTAGTTCATCTCCTCCAAATTCATGGGATAGTTGGTTGGTTGATAGTAGGGCCACTCATAACTTCTCTGGTTATAATGAAGTTCTATCTAATTTGGTAGAGAGGGAGTCAGATTTGAAAATTATCCTTGGAGACAACTCCACTCATCCCGTTAAAGGTTTTGGGTCCGTCAAATTTCATTTGAATTCAGGAGAATCTATTTTTCTCCATGATGTGATGTATGTGTCAAGGTTGAAGAAAAATTTGGTATCAATATCCACTTTGGAAGAAAAAGGGATGAGGGTTTCCTTCATCAAGGGAAAGGTTCTTACTTGGGTTGTTAGATCACCTATGAGAGATGCATTCACATTGGGATCAAGATATGAAGGAATATATAGGGTTACTAGAAGACCACTTATAGCATTGGTCCATGATACTAATCATCTAAGTGAGCTATGGCACCAAATATTGTCCCATATACATATGATCCTCTTTCGAAATTGGAGAAATTGGTCTCAGGGATTCCCAAGGTTTAGTCCCATTATGATAGAGTATGTCCAGGTTGTGCCAGTGGCAAGAAGAAAAGGGGACTATTCCCCTCTAGCGAGAACAAGACAAATGACATCCTCCATTTCATCCATTCTAACATATGTGGTTTGATGCTTGTGCATTCTATTGGTGGCCATCTCTATTACATCACCATTATTGATGACATCTAAAGAAAGACATGGATATATTATTTGGAGCACAAGGATGAAGCTTTGAAATGTTCAAGGAGTTCAAATCTTTGATCAAAACTTAAACAGAGAATAAAATAAAAATATTCAAGTTCGACAATGATGGAGAGTGCACATAAAAGGAGTTCATTTATTTTTGCAAGAAGGAAGGTATCAAGAAAGAGACAATTGTGCCCTATCATCTCAAACAAAATGGAGTGGCTGAAAGAGAGAACAAGTCCATTATAGAAGTTTCTCGTTCCATGCTCCATGATCAAAATTTGCCAAAATTCCTTTGGGTAGAAGCAACAAATGTTGCCATATATGTTCAAAATAGGGTACCTCATCAAACATTGGACAACAAGACCCTCAAATAAGTCTTCACAGGTGTCAAGCTCAATGTTGGTCATTTTCATATATTTGGTTTCCCCGTATACTTTCATGTGCAGAAGGAAAAGAGGAAAAAGTTGAAAGCCTCAGGAAGAAAAGGTACATTTATTGGATATTGTGAAAATTCTAAAGCATTTAGAATATATATTCCTGGTCAAAGGAAGGTTTAAATTAGCAGGGATGTTACATTCGATGAAGATGTCGCCCTTGGAAAAGTAAGGGACCTTCCTCCACCTCCCCCTCCTGGGGAGAATGATGATATGGATATTTTAGATGGTCCCTCTTTGCTTGAATCTGAGACAAATATTGTCGATGATCCCATGGAGCCCATGGATCCCCTAGATCCTCCTCCATGTGATCCCCCTGCCAAGAAGAGGCCACTTTTGCTTCGAGGCACATTACATGATGATGGGAGACGATCTGACATTCGAAGATCAATTAGATAAAGGGAGAATCCATGTAGGTACTAGGGATATGTTGCAACCATGAGCAATATGATTCAAGACAAACCTCCCACATTCGAAGAAGTCGTCAAGAAACAAGTTTGGAAATATGATATGGCTGAAGAATACAAATCAATCATGAAGAATGACGCATGGGATGTTGTGTCGAGACCAAAGGGGAAATCTATGGTGACTTCAAAGTTGTTATTCAAGATCAAGCATAGAGTTGGTGGTAACATTGAAAAATATAAAGCAAGGTTCATGGCCTGAGGCTTCTCCCAGAAAGAGTGAGAAGATTACGATGATATATTTACACCTATGGATCGATATACAACCCTCCTTTAGATAATTTCACTTGTTGCAAGTCAAGGATGGACCCTTCATTAGATGGACTTGAAGACTGAATTCCTCCATGGCATATTATAAGAAGAAGTGTATGTTGAACAACCATAGGGATTTGAAGTAGAGGATCGAAAGACATATGCTTGCAAGTTGAAGAAGGAATTGTACGGTTTGAAGCAAGCACCCAGAGCATGTTACATCCGCATAGACAGTTATTTGGTGAAGCTGGGATTCACAAGAAACAATGCCAATCCCAACCTCTACTTCGAGGTAGTCCAAGGTATGCGTTGATTTTGGTTTTATATGTTGACGGTCTATTCTTGACAAGTAGTGAGTCCCTGATGTTCAAGTGTAAGAGGGAGATAGCCTCTGAATTCGAGATGAAGGAACTTGGACTCATGCATTACTTTATAGGCCTTGAGGTGTGGAAAAGTCCTGGTGATGATTTCCTTTCACAAGTAAAATATGTTGTGAAGTTGCTGAAAAGATTTGGAATGACATAATGCAAGTCACTATCCACATCAATGGAAATGAACTTCCAGAAGCTATGTGGAGAAGTTGTAGGACTCGATTTGGCAAATCCATCTGAGTATAGACAGTTGATTGGGGCTCTAATGTTCCTAGTGAACACCCATCCGGACATATGCTATGTAGTGAATATATTGATTTAATTAATGACTAAGCCTCTCCACGCACACTGGATCACTGCCAAACACATTTTGAGATATTTGCATGGGATGATCACACTTGGTCTGAGATATTCTGCCAGAGATGTTTGACTTCATGGATACACCGATGTTGAATGCGCAGGAAATGTTATCAATAGGAAGAGTACATATGGATTTTGTTTTAGCCTTGGATCCGCCATGATATCTTGAATGAGAAAGGAGAATAATTTTGTAGCATTGAGTATTGCCGAAGAAGAGTATATTTTTATGAAGTTGTTTGGCTAAGGAAGCTTTTTAGAGAGCTATTTGAGCATGTCCTAGATATCACAGTGATGTATTGTGACAACAAATGTGGGATCTGTCTAGCAGAGAATCCCATATTTCATGAAAAGTCCAAGCACATAGAGATATAATATCACTTCATTCGAGACATGGTGTAGAGAGGAGTCATTAGACCCATCACATATTGACAGATGAGCATATTGCAGATATTCTCACCAACGCTTTGCCGAAAGGGAAGTTCTTGGTCTTTAGAGAGCAGCGTGGACTAATGGATGTAACCCCTATTGATATGTGGCATCACTGATCGAGGACACTGAGTGAACTCTTCCCCCCTGTTTGAGCTCCCAGGGTGTGGAATTAAGATAGAGGGCTCTTAGGGTTGACGGATCTTTGGACAAAAAGGAATCACCCTATCTGTTACCCATAGGGTTGGAGACATTGCTCCCCTATCTTTGTCTTTGCAAAGTATACCCAAGTTGGCATCATACTCGCAAATCGGTCTTGTTGATATTGTCCCTCCCCATTTAGCCAATGGGTTGAGGAGGCTTGGGGGCATGTAATCCTTACCTTTTGGTAAGTCAGGTATCTTACCAAAGATCAAATTATGATGCAGGTGTTCTACCACATGACTCTTGAGGGTCATTGTTGGGAATATTGGTAGGAAATAGGATGGGTTGAGATGTGCTCCCCTATATCACCTTCTACTCGCTATGGGGTTAGAGATATTTAGCTTGGCCATGAGATTATGGGTTGAGATGTACTCCCTAATGTGGTTTCGAATTGAGATATGCTCTCCAACGATGTAGAGGGTGGTAGTATTAGCTCCTCGATGATTCTTTTTCTTTAGATTTGAGAATGTTTCAACATATAGAGTTGAGCATGAATGGGACATGATATGACAACATAATTGATGATCGATGGTCAGATAGTGATAGGTGGAATTCTCCCTGTTAGTATCAGTATTTCCAGCCTTCCTCCAGTGATCAAATATGCTCTTACAAAGTGATCTCAGAGTGTCAAGGTCAAATTTTGTCATTTCAGTGAGTCTTCAAGCAAAATTTGGTCACTAGGCATTAGGTCTAGGGTTTGCTCTCACTCTTTTCAAAGTTGCCCAAATGCAAATCTATGTAACTATTCAGCTGAGTCTATTATCATTCATATGGTTTTCATTATCATCTCAGTGTCTAATGAGTCATTTTACACCTTGTTCATGCTTCAGTTGCACCTAGGCAAGGTCATTTCCCTCTCCTAGGGTTTTGAAAGCTAATTTCTCTTGGATGATAAAATCATTAGTAAAACTTATATCCAGATGTTCATACACCTTCCTCTATCTTTCATATACCTTATCAAACACTTCCCATCACTGAGATCCCCAAAATTCCTCATTTTCGCACAAACCCTAGTTTCGCTACAACCTGGCAATTTTCTAGGTTGGGCCTGTGTTTTTACCTTTTGGACCCCTTCCCCTCACACAATCTCTGAGATTCCACTTTCCCATGCTTCCTAACATCACTCCCTAGTTCCAAAAATTTCCCCAAGAATTTAGAAGCCCCATATCCCCTTCATTTCGCTTCATTTCGGCAAAATTCCTTGTTTCACACATCGGGATAAGTTTCACTCAAAAGATGTTTTAGAGAAATAAAAGATGAATTTTGGGAAACTGAGAGAGGTTTTTGTCCAAAACATGCCAAAGAAGGAAAACCTCCTTCACTTTTTGGACAGGTGTCATGGTTTGAGAGAAATGTCAAGCATACCGTTTCCTCAGGAGAATCAAAGACACCTCTGAAGTGACCTTGGGAAGATCAAGTTTTCTCCTAAATTGGTTGAGAAAATGATTTCCTTGATGGGTAAAATGATAACTAGACACAAAGATATTTCTAATGAGCTATCCTGAGCTCAATTTGGTGTTGAGGAAGGCATTCAAAAATTGACTGCAACAGCACTCTTCCTTGAGGCAGCCTCATTTGGCACTTTTTGACCAGTCTTGGGAGATTTGATTTTTGACAGGGCAAATGAACTTCAAATTGAAAAATTCTAGTTGGGTTAGAAAGTAGACTCAAAGACCTTTCCAACGAGCTATCCTTCACCCAATTCCGACACCAGGAAGGCCTCCACAAACCTCCTGCAAAAGTACGCGACCTCTCCAGAGGGTTCCAACAATTAGAAAAATACAAGGGCACGACCTCTTGGGCGGCCACGACCTCTCAGTCCTGCACGCGACCTTTCAGGAGCTTGCCTACAACAATTGATTATAAACTTCAAGAAGAGCCTAAATCTCCTCAAACTTGTCAGGTGGGCCTTCAATCATATAAATTATGGTTTGCTAAAGCTTGAAGAAGATCATGATAATATTTTAAAAGCCTTTATTTGCAAGTAAAGACTCCATCCAAGGACGGTTGGCCAAGGCACTCAAACGAAGAAAAAGGCTTGATCCCCTCCATATCTTGGCTGAGTCTTCCTTGAAGGAGCATGGTACTTGATTGGGGAACCCCCGCAGAAATTTAAAAAAAAATTGAGCATTTTTGGTCATTTATGAATTTTTTGGTCAAAAAACAGGTTTTCTTCACCAAGAGGTCGCGCACCGTGTGGGACCCTTTCGATTGGGAGATCCATTTCAGGAAAAGTTTTCATTTTTCGATTTTTCATGCAAAGATACACTTTCTCAGTGAAGAACAAGAAATTTCACCAAGTTTTAAGCCTCCAGAAGGTCGAAAAACAAGCAACAAATGACTTTCTGCCACCTTTTTGACACACAGGAAGCAGTCTTGGGAGATTACAATTTTTGAGGGGCAAATGGACACCAAATTTAGAAATGCTACTTGGGTTGGAAAGTAGACATACAGACCTTTCCAACAAGCCCACTCTTGCCTTATTTTCACACCTGGAAGTGCCTCAAAAGCTGCTCCAAAGGTGCGTGACCTCTTGAGAATCAGTGCGTGACCTCTTGGGCATTTTTCACAGAAATTGTGCCTACAGCTCAGCAAAACGCAGTTTTGACTAGGTTTGACTTTTTGGAGTGAATTTTGATCCTCCTTGATGTAAATGATGTAATTTTATGATGATTTGACACGTTTTATCTCTTCTAGAAGATTCATTCATGAGATAGGCAAAAATTAAATGAATGAATTGGTTGCCTAGCTTATAGAGACAAGTTGTTTTGACTACCTAGATTTTAGTGATCAGTTTGGAATTGGTTGAAACAGCTCCTAGGATAGTGATCTCGACCCCTAGAGGCAAGAAAATATGTTAGCTTGCCTATATTATGTACTTTCTTAGTCATTTTCATGGTTGGACTCTTGAGGGAGAAAGCTTCTATTGTATTACTCATTGTATCTCTGCATTTTGGAAAAGGAAGAAAGACCAGGGTTTTGCAGTCCTTTTTGGGATTCCTGTGGTTACATGTATTGATGGTGTGTTTCTCTTTGTACTTGTAAGTTTGTTATGTGAATCATCTTCTTACTTTTTCTTCTGCAAATTAGGCAAATGAAGTGTTAAGGTAGAATTCATGGTTGCTATGCTCTGCCTTTAAGTTTGCTTAATATCAATGTTTTCAGCTGTTTAAGGAGAATTCAAGGTGATTGCTTGCTCTCCTTAGCTCCTCACCAGTCATACTCATCCATCCAAATCTTTCAAAGACATCAATACAGTCTCCTACCTCGCCCCAAAGAACCCCCTGCGAAAACTGTGTCCAATCCCCGCACCCAAAATTGCCTTTTCCCCAATTTTCCACCAGAACCCTAAAAATCCCAAATCAAAGCTTTTTATCAGTTTACTAGCCTAAAATCAGTGTTCTTTATTGGTTATCTCTGCCCGTTGAAGATCTTTGCCGAGATAGTCTGGAGAGAGCCCTCTCCTGCCCCGTAGGGCTAGCTACGAGGCTAAGTGGTTTGATGTTGCCTTGGAGTTTACCTTTTTCAGCCTGAGGTGAAATTTCAAGCGCTAACAGATCCAACTTGGTGAAGTAAATTGATCCATGCAATTCATCCAGTAATTCATCAATGACAGGAATGGGAAACTTATCTTTAATAGTGAGCTTGTTGAGCTCCCTATAAT
>APFE030248855.1:55287-73473 GCA_000404065.3 Pinus taeda
ACTTATGACCTTTAGTGTATTTTCTATCACAACTGTAACAAAGCCCTTTTGCTCTTTTTTCTTCCAATTGTTGTGGTGTCAACCTTATAGGTTGTGGAAGACTAGCGGCAACAACACTTCCATCTTTATAGGTGTGAGTGGTATGCTTCCTGGTTGCCATAATTTTGCTTTCCATTTCTCTTGCTAACCTGAATGCCTTCTCTAATGGATCAGGTTCCCAAAGGCGAACATCATGTTCGATATTATCCTTTAAAGAACCTATGAATACATCAATCCTATGCTCCTCTGGAATATCTTTTACCCTTATGTTTAATTTTTGGAACTCCTCAATGTGCTCCATTATTGAACCCTTTTGTTTGAGACTTATCAATTGGCTAAAAAAAGTGTTGCTTTTTGTATCCTCATAATGTGCTATCAATTATTCTGTAAAATTGCCCAAGTGATAAATTGTTTATGATAGCAAAGCCATTGATACCATACAAACTAATTTGGTTCCAAATATAAAGTTGCCATACGTACCTTTTGTGTGTTTTGCACATTATTGAGATCGAAAAATTGCTACATACGTAATATCCATGTTGCGGGATCCTTGCCATCAAACTTCCTCATATCGATTTTTGGAATATGGTGGGTCTTCGATCCAACATTAGAGTCTATGAAATCATCATTAACATTTCTTTTGTTCTCATCATGAGTTTCCTTTACTACCCTTTCACCGTTAGTAAGCATTTCTTGTAGAAAATTTGTTAAATCTGTCTTCAAATCTTCCATGCCTATCTTCAAATCTTCCATGCTTATCTTTAAACCATCCATCTTAGCTTCTACATATTTCTTTAAACCATCCATATTATATTCTGTTGATTTTTTTGCAAGTGACACTTGTTGCACTTGGTCTCGTAATTTTGATATATCATGTTGCATTTCTTCCTCTTCTTCATGAGTCATGCTAGAGCTTTCAGGTTTCCTACTAGGTATTTGGATTTTCTTTCCTCAGGGCATCAATTACCAATAATAATGTTTTACTATGCCCTTTTAATACCTTCAAACTAATTTTTGAAACCAAGCTTATGCAAAAATTTAAAAAAAAAACTACACACCTTTTTTCACTTTGTAGGAGCTCAATATTGAATCTGATGTATCTCTGTAATTTCAGATCATCTAGTTCTGAAATTGTGATCTGTAGTAGCACTCTGCATCCTCTTTCCAATGCCACCAGTCTGATCCAAATTGGATTCTCGAGGGAAGAGTTATGTCAAATCTCCCACAGTGACCTGATTATAGACTAGTTCAGTAGAGCGAACTTGTACGACGTGCCACGAGTCACTGTTTCAACCTTTGGCTCTAAACTCTATATAGAAAAATCTACAGTTTGTCCTATTTCTATACCTTTTTACAAAATTTCAATCCGATGTTCAGAGAAAAAGTTATGACAAGTTTCCCCAGGTCACCTATTTGGAATGTAATTCACGAGTCTGCAAAAAGACCAACTTCCTCAGATCATATCTCCGCAAATATAGTGCGAAAAGCTCTGAAATTCATACCCGAGCTTCAGCACGATGTCTTCTCAAATGGGTTTTTTTTTCAACTTCTAAAACACCACAGAAAAAAATTTATAGCAAAAATTCCACGATGACCTGTTTGGAGAAACGAAACCCTAGAATCCAAAGCTCTGATACCAAATGTTATGTAACCAACTCAAGAAAAAAATAGAAAAGATAGATCAACGCCTTAGAATTCAACCTCTTCAAGGGGGAAACCTCCTTTACATTACATAAATGAACAATTCTTGGATGATTCAAACGACAAAACCTCCTTTCTATATATAGGAGTCTAAGGAGTCACAATATAACCTAGCCGACCTAACAATAATAATATAAAGCCACAAAAATAACACTAGAGGGATTCTATGGGGGCACAGTAATAACAATATGGTAACAATAGGGGCACAACAATATTAATAAGGGGTACAACTACCATATTAATGGGGTAATCACTAGTATTATAGGAACCCAACACTCCTCCAGCCAGCAAATGGAGGGTATCTAGAAGGTCTTCAGGGATTCCTCGGAGTAGAACCAGCTTCAGAGATTTGAGGTCAAGTGTGCACCTGGCCCTTTTATAACTGAGTTGGAACCTTTCTTCGTAATCTTCTAAAGACTCATCACTTCCCATGGTCATCCGAAAGATTTCTCCCTTCGTTTCCTTTGACCTACAGTAATCTTGGTATTTGTTGTTATAGGCTTACTACATCTGAGCCCAAGTTGTGATATTGTTTCCAGGTGACCCCATGAACCAGCGCAGTGCTACATCCTTGAGGGTAAAGGGAAAGAATTTCAACTTCTGCTTGTCTTCTATATAGTCATAGGTTCAACAAAGGACAGCAAACTCAAACAAGAAGGTATCAGGGTCCTCAATGGTCAATCCATGGAAGTGAGGTAAGGCTAAGGGACTTATGTTTTTCATTTTTGTGTCCCCATTGGTCTCTCAAATGGGGAAGGCACCTTCTATTCTCTCCTCATCACCTATGTCGTTCTTGTGTTCGGCCATGGTCTCAGGAGGAATGTTTTCTTGCTCTTCTTCTGTTAGAGGATCTTCGTGTATCTCTGGGGTTCACTACCACCAAAGAAGAGAGAAGGGTGACTCAGTGATGTGGTGGGGGTGTTGGGTAAGAATTTTCTTGAATTGTCTCTATTCCTACGAGGCACGAAATGAAATATTTTTGGTTGATTTTTGTTTTTCTCTGCTTGTACCTGCAAAACTGAAATTGATTGAACAACAAATTGCAACTAACTAAATTCAACTTTGTTGGAATGAGAATTGCAGAATTGAAATGAAAGCAAGAAATGACTAATCTATGCTACTGAAATGAAATTGCAAAAATGAAATGCTAAGCTACACTTGCAGAATTGAAATTGCAGAATTGAAATGCTAATCTACGCTTGCGGAATTGAAATGCTAGTCTAGGAAAGCAGGAAAGGTCTAATCTATGTTTATGAAAATGAAATTGCAGAATTGAAATGCAATCTACGCTTGTGGAATTGAAATGCTAGTCTAGGAAAGCAGGAAAGGTCTAATCTATGTTTGCGGAAATGAAATTGCAGAATGGAAATGAAACAACTACTCTACTCTTGCTAAAATAAACTACTTAGCAAAAAGTTGTAGTAGAAAGTAGAAGAAAAGTGGCAATCACGAATACTCTGACGCTTCCCCGGCAATGGCGCCAAAAATATGGTGGGCTCCAGTATTGCAGCAATGATGTTGCAACTCCTGAGACTCCCTTCTTTACTTTTATCAACCTGGTTGTTTGTAACAAACTTGGAAGCGACGGTGTTATATGGACAAGTCCTAGCTCTTGCCGCAAGTTGTCACTTGATCAGCTGGCACAAGTCCGCTAGGAGCTTAAGCCAACTTCTATGAGCTCTTAGAAGAAGCTTTTAACTGTGATGGATGAAAGCTAACTCAGCAGAGGCTAGTCTATTTGTAGAAATAAGTTGAAAGCTGAAAAGAAACGCAAACCCTAGCGAACCTTAGTTTTACTGACTAGCCCTACTGGTGCAAGAAAAGAGATGAAAGCGGTGGAAATGGATGCCATTGAATTTTTAGAAAGGTAAAATTCATGTGACTAAGCTACTTCTGCAGTAAAATCTGGAAAAAACATCTTTTTGCATTTTTGAGTAATTTTGCAGAATTATCATGCATGTGCTTTAACTATTTTTTACTATGCAGAGGTTGATTGGTGAAAGGAAATGGGGTAGGCGCTTGCAAGGGGTTGGGAAGGTGAGAAGAGGGCGTAAGGGGTCCCTAGCACCCTTCCAAATAGTTTCACAATGATCAGATCTCGAAAAACCACTCACTTGAACTTCTACAGGAAGTCTGCAGGGGTTCTACAAGATGTTCTACAGGAAGATTCGAAAGAGGATTTTGGAGGGTTGATGGTGGAAAAACAGTGGGAAAGTGGAAATGGAGGATGGATGAGGATGAAAAGGGGTCTAGGACCTGGTAAATGAAGCTAAGGAGTGATTAAGATGGTTGGATTCGTTCAAGGATGGAACGAGCGATGTTGCACAAGAATGTAGGAATTAGGGCAAATTGGAAAAGTGTGGCAAATGAAGGGAAGGAATCTTGGATTAGGGGTTGGATCAGGTTGTATGATGGAGGAAGGCTAGGCAGGGAGGTATTACAGGTGTTCTGCACACTATTTTCCAAAATTGATTGAACAAAGACTAGGAAAACCAGAGATCTAGCTATTTTGACCTAATCTAACCTAAAAACTAGAAACATGATGAACAAAAGTTTATACACATGAAATCATGTAATATAACTATGGAAACTAAGCAAGAACAGATCTTAAACATGAAAGTACAACTGGTATCAACTTTTCTAACTAAAAATCTAACACTAGTAATTGCATGGAGAGGCAAAAACAATGTTTTGTGGCAACAAGCATGCCTTGGTCTCAGCTCATGGTCCCAAGGAGGGAGAGATGGGATCAAGTATTGCTTGATGGCCTTTTTGCAAATCTCTTCCTTTACCAAACTGTCAAATCAGCCTAAAGTATGAAAAGCTATTTTAATCATCAAAAACAACCTGAGTAACAAAGCAAGATTTTAACCTAAATAGTAGAAATTATTCTATGAATGCAGCAAAGACACATAAAAGTACATAAAGGAGGTACTGGCACTTGGGTTGGGCCCAACCCCAAGAGCTACAGCCTCCTAAGAAAGCTCAGAGTTGGTACAAGGTGAAATTTATCTCCATTACTCAAAAACTAATCATGTCACAAAACTGTTTACAACAAAAGCTTGAAGATGAGCTGAAATGCAGAGCTGCACTAAAGTGAGAAAAACAATTGTTCAATGGCTAAACTACTAAGGCTTGAATCCTTCCTACTTATGCACTACGAGGACTCCCAATATCCCTCCTTAACTTTGTTGGCTACTCGAATTGTTTATTGATTAAACAATCGAGTACCACATTAATTTGTCAACCCGGGAAAGTCCTTTTGTTTCAAAGGTGACCTCGTACTGTATGCACTTTAATTTCAAAAGCATTAAAAGTTGTAGTACAAACAAATCTATTTCCTATCAAACGCTTACTCTGCGTTACAGCAGTCGTAAACTATTGCAGAAATGAAATGAAATTGAGTAAAGGTAACAAATCTGTAGAAAAAAATGATGGTTGTTTGTAACAGAGGACCAGGACCCTGTCCTCAGAATAAGGATGTTCAGCACCTGCCTCTGTGACCAGTCGCCAATACACACCGAAAATCCTATTCACCGGTGACACACTTCTCACAGCGCCAATCAATTAAAGGAACAGCGTATTAGCAAAAAGGAAATATCAGAAATAAGGCTAAACATGTACAGAAATAACACACACACTTAACAGGAAAGGAATGGGTGAATCTTGTGAAGAAGGTGGGCCCTGACCCTTTCACAAGATTCCCCTACACACAAATACTAAGTTAAAATGCTCAGAACAATGCTTTATTCATCTGCCAAGAGTTCAATTACAACAGAGGTTCCGACCTTCAGCACTACAATATTCCTGTATCACATGCCAGCTTTCAACTGTAGATGTCTCCTCTTTATAGAGGAGAAATCTATTACAATAGATTGTCATTCAGTTTAATTCTTTTGTACAAAAATAGGAAATTAATTCCTATTACAGCATACTGTTACAACAGTGTATATCTTTGTCGTCCTTTGTTAATCGGATCCTTCTGCTGTTGCAAAACTGGTAGTCTTCGTCTATCTCCTCGGGGTCCTTGTGCTATCCTTGGTTATTCTGTTGTTGTTGTTGATTTGGTAAATCTTAACCATTCCTTAAAGCGCTTCATGTTGTTCCTGGTGTTCCCGCATCTATGACTAAATTGGTTGATCGTGCTTTATCATCATCGGCCAAGTATAGTCTTGCCAGCTTCAGACAGTTACTGTTTCATCTTTTGCAAATTAAGACTTTTCCTGCTTTAGTCAGTTGATGCTTCTGGTGTTGCAACAACTGCACAGTTGCTGTTTCTGGTGTTGTAGCAACTGTGAATTATGATTCTGTGGACTTTGAACAGTTCCAATCAATTGTCAGCAACTTAGCCAATTTCCAAAGAATAATTGTAAAGATAACATGAATATGTGTTGAATAATTAAACATATAGCAAATGAGGAGAGTTACTTCATACCTTGGGATGATGAGGTCAAAAATGATATCAAGGGTTTCTATTTATACTGTAAAAAAGGGTAAATATCATAACAAAATGTAGGGTCAAAAATAGACAATACAGAGTCCTAACATCCCCCCAACTGAAAGGGTTGCATGTCCTCATGCAACGTTTATTCTGAATCTGAGTCAGAGAACTGGGATGAACAGTGTAAGTTGCTGATACAGTAGCTCGAGAAGGCTTTATCCGACCTGCTTCTGAATCCCTGAACATTTTGTATTTTCTGCCATACTGCTACCTCCTCCTTTTTGGTCAGTTTATAATGAGCCTTATATTGCTGACCAGGTAACCATAAAAGAGGGAAATGAAAATGGTAGCTGATCCACTTCTCAGCACAGTTTTCCATACATTTAACATAATAAGGTATGCGTGAAATCGCTACCTGGAGATTGAGGGGATTGTAGGAATGGTATTCCTGTCTTTCTCTGGGACAATGTTCCCAGAATAACTTGTTTGCTTCAACGGCCAGTGCCCCTTTTGTTTTTACATAATGCTGACAGTCCTGCAAGATTGCTGCCTGTAGCTTCTTTATATGGTCAGCCAATTCTGGATTACTTACATAATTCCGATGCTGTGCAATGAAGGTAGCTGGATTGTGTGGTTCATTTCGAATCCAAAGGAGGCAGTTGTGCTCATTATGTTTTGCTGACATATAGGCATTTTTCCAAGTTAATTGATTAGCTAGAAAAGAGATGAAGGCTCTTATTTGAATATCACCAACAATAGGAAGTATATTCATCGCTCTATCTTCAAGCATAGCCTCATTGTGAAGATAGAGTTCATAAAGCAAATTTTGATCATTATGGGTGCTTCTTTGAATGTTTCAATAAACTGGTCAAGTGTATTAACTTGGTATGGTCTTCCATCTCTAATTTCTTTTATTTGCAAGAACGCCAACCATTCTCTCAAGAATACTGCATAGTTGAAAGAGGGTTTTCTTGTAGCCAATATCCTCTGAACTAGATCGAAGGCACGGGATAGCCTAGCTTTTACCTCCTTATTTTCTTTATGTTGGGCTCTAGACTGTTCCAGTGCATCCCAATTTCTGTATGCATAGCTGAACCAGATTGACTTCTACTGTTGGAATGCCTTCCCTTGTGAAAGCTCATATTCTATTCTCCATGTGTCCTTTATTTGTTGAAAACTAGAGGTCTCCGTGTAAGCATTACTGACACAGGGAGTTTAAGTCTGTGCATAGGCATCCTTGACACGGTGGAGTCCAGTGAGTTCAATCTATGCATAAGCATCACTAACACAGTGGAGTTCATTGACTTCAGTCTGTGCATAAGCGTTACTAAAGGATCTCTGCTCTGCAGTAGTTTGGATGGCCCGCGGTGGTTCTATGTCTTCCTCCACAACTCTTGGGAAACCTGCTGCTTCTTGTGTGACAACAGGTTGTTCTTTCTCTGCTCCTGCAGCTCCTGCTGGTTCTTGTGTGACAGCAGGCTGCCTTGTTTCTTCTTTTACAATTTTTAGAAAACCTGCTAGTTCTTGTGTGACAGCGGGTTGTTCTTTCTCTGCTCTTGCAGCTCCTGCTGGTTCTTGTGTGACAGCAAGTTGTTGCATTTCTTCTGCTGCCCTTCCTGCTGGTTCTTGTGTGACAGCAGGTTGTTGCATTTCTTCTGTTGCGCTTCATGCTGGTTCTTGTGTGACAGCAGGTTGTTGCATTTCTTCTGCTACCCTTCCTGCTGGTTCTTGTGTGACAGTAGGTTGTTCTGTTTTGACTACAACAGCAGGTTGCTCTATTTTGATTTCAGCAGTAGGGGGTTGTGGATTAGCTTCAGTCATTGGACCTGGACTACCTTATATCCTGCTTGAGTGTACAGTTCACCACACTCACTGCACATGTACTCATTGTATTGACTCTTTTCTGTTACTGACGCTACCTGTGCTAAGAAGTGGAGATTATATTCATTTTGGTAGGCTTCCTTAACCATTATTATCTCATGCTGATAATCCTTAACTTGAGATTTTAAAAACTCAATTTCTTCCTGCAGGGAAGCTATGGTAGGCGGGGGCTTGCGTATCTGCAGGCTCTAATGGAGGAAGGGATTGTTGTTTCGCGTCCATTTGGTCATTTGCATCCCCAACAGGTGGTTCTTGTGTGTCACCTGTTGGGTCAGTGGTTGGTTCTTGTGTAACAGCCACTTGCCCAATATCATCTTGGGTGTCTATTTTAGATTTTTCGACAGGTGGTTCTTGTGTATCAGCTGCCTTAGAAAATGTTGTCACAAAGCTGTCAACGCTCTGCATCTCAGCCCCAGAGGGTGAGGAAAGGGACTGTTCTGGAATGATTGGAATGCGGGGTGTTAGGGTAATAGGTGGAGAACTAGGGATCACAGGGCTAGTAAGTTTAACTGCTGCAGTTGACCATTTTCTCTGCCTCTTTAAGGAGGCAGGAAAATCAATAATTTTTATTTTTTCCGTCACTTTCCTTTAGGCTGGGGGGACTATCAGGAATAGCAGCTGCTTTGATCGAAACCCTGGTTCTTCTCCTTTTTGGTGGAGTTTCAGTTTTCTGCTGCTTTTTCCTTTTAAGAGAAATGATGGGGGTATTATCATCAGAGTCATCAGTGGAAATATGAAGCATGGGGGTAGATGGTTGAGCTTCATTGGGGGATGGGGTCCTCTGCAGGGGTGTTTTTGCTGCTAATTGCTGAGGAATTTCTTGGGGTATTTGCTCTGGCTATTGGGGAACTTCCTGGGGTATTTGTTCTGGCTGTTGGGGAACTTCCTAGGGTATTTGTTCTGGCTGTTGTGGAACTTCCTGGGGTATTTGTTCTGGTTGTTGGGGAACTTCCTCCTCTTACTGAGGATCTTCTTCTATTTGCTAGGGAGGATTAATGACAGGGGGTGGGTGGATTAGAGAAAAGCCTCTATTTATTAAGAGTTTGGCTAACTGGTGGTGTTTGAGGGAAAGGGATGGATGCTTCGCTTTTTCAGCATAA
Source organism: Pinus taeda (assembly GCA_000404065.3). Taxonomy (NCBI): domain Eukaryota; kingdom Viridiplantae; phylum Streptophyta; class Pinopsida; order Pinales; family Pinaceae; genus Pinus; species Pinus taeda. The sequence continues at coordinate 64,450 of APFE030248855.1, forward strand.
TGTGACATGTTTTTCAGACAACCCAATAGATAATAGGGCATGTTTATCAACTGTCGATGCCTCAAATGATTTAACAAAACGAAGTCGTGTTGGTAAATTACCTGGTAACAACCTTCGCAAGTTAAATACTGCTTGACAAACTCTGCGACCTTTAGCCATGGTGGAGGCAGTGACTAAAGAGCGACCCCTCTGCCTTTAGCTTCTACGTGTTTGCTTGGTAGAAAGAAGCCTTGTTGTGCATTCAAAATCACATGTTTCCTGCTAAACCAGCGTATATCGTTAGTTGGTAGCCCGGAGACTTGGGCTACATCTTCCTCTGTTACCAGAATATGTACTCCCTGGACTGTAGAAAATCCTTCTCTTAAATTGCATGCAAACTCCAACACCTGCTGTGCGTTGAAATCTGGGAGTCTTCTAAAGTAGTCTACCCACCCTGCTTGCAGGAAAATTTGATAAACCTCGAGGTAGAGTTCCAGTAGCGCTGTTGTGCTAGGTTCATATGTTATCAGATTTCCCCCCATAGCTGCTGATCCGGCAAGCAATACACGATACAGAGCCTAGTTTCCGAGTTTGAAACAGAGTAAACCATTACAAATGAGGATATGCCACGGCAAGGTGAGTTTTAGATATTACCGCGAGGAGTAAGGGTGGCGGTGATTAACGTGTTATGGAATAATTGTGATATTTTGGTAATCCCATCCAAATCTACGATTGAATGATTTGATTGGCAGTATAATGATTTCGGCAGTCGTATCACATCTCCACATTAACTATAAATTAATATTCACACTTAAACATGCGTACCTTTACTTTTACCTTTAGTCGCACGCAAAAAGTCTTATCTTGTCTTTTTCTGGCTTAATCATAATTTGAACGGGTTTTTAATCGTGAAAACACAAGCAATCTGACGGGAAGTAGCAGTGACGACGTGTACTTATTAGATTGCTTGGCTAGTCCCTTCAATGCAGCAGAATATGTTCCATCAAGATGATAATTCATTAAGTGCTGGGATTGGTATTGCAGTGTTAAAAAGTGATATTTTTCCGGAACATAAGCTCGTGCGGTAGCCGCGAGAAGTGGTGTTACGGCAACGGAGAAATGATATTGTATTGACGGAAAGTGGTTTTGCAGCAACGGAGAAATGATATTGTATTGACGAAAAGTGGTGTTGCAGCAACGGAGAAATGATATTGTATTGACAGAAAGTGGTGTTGCAGCAACGGGGAATGACGGAAAGTGGTGTTGCAGCAACGCGAAATGACGGAAAGTGGTGTTGCAGAAACGGGGAATGACGGAAAGTGGTGTTGCAGCAACGGGGAAATGACATTGCATTAACAGAAAATGGTGTTGCAGTAACAGGAAATGGTGTTGCAGCAATGGGGAAATGGTGTTGCAGCAACAGGAAATGATGTAAACTTGACTTATGGTCCGAAGAGCGTTCCCAAGCTGCAAAGTGATTCTTTTAGAATTTTTATTCTCAGCCATCCTCTGAAAGTAAGATCTGCAAAACAACTAATTGTAACATAGCAACCCTTGGCAGGGATTATTAGTTAAGGAATCTAATCTAAAAATAAATAAATGAACAGAAATTTAAGTGCCTTGAGGGGCAGGAAATTCCCCCAAAAAAACATAGTGTAATTCTGCCATGCAAGTAGCTTTGAAATCCTCCTTAGAAACAGGTCGTTGATACGGACAGAGTCGGTATCCATTCACTAATAATGGTGTTCTATTATCATCAATCGTTAAGAGTCTGACTATTCCATTTGGAAAAACAGCATCTATTTCATAAGGTCCCAGCCACCTTGTTCTCAATTTACCTTGGAAATTCTCGAAACGAGAGTCATACAGTAAAGCCCAATTACCTTTCTGGAACTACTTCTGCTTAATAGTTTTGTCATGCCATCTGGTTCTTTGTTGCTGAATCATGGTTGTTTGGTGGATGGCATCCAATCTTTTCTCGTCTAGCTCCTGAAGCTGTTGCAACCTGGCAATCTGTGCATCAGTCAAATCAAGGTTAACAGCTAAAGCAGTTCTTAAAGTTTTGATTTCAAACTCCAAAGGGAAAACAGCATTTTTACCAAAAAATAACTCATAGGGTGAAAAGCCTGCGGTGTTCCTCCAAGTGGTTCTATAAGCCCAAAGTGCTTCAGACAACTTTTGAAACCAGTCCCTCATGTTCTCCTTTATTGTTTTTGTCAGAATAGCTTCTATGACTTTGTTGGTGCTTTCCACCTGCCCATTTGACTGGGGGTGATAAGGTGTGGTCATTCTATGCTTAATATGGTATTTCTGCAATGTATCTTTGAATCCATGAGAATTAAAAGGAGGTCCTCCATCAGTGACTAGTTCCCTAGGAAATCCAAACCTAACGAAGATTTCATCAAATAAAAATGTTAATATTGATTCCTTATTAGCTTTGATAAGTGCCTTGGCCTCTACCCACTTAGTCATGTAATCTGTGCATACTAGTATGTAAACTCTTCGATTGGATGGAGGATTAATGGGACCTATAAAATCTAGTGCCCATCTTTCAAATGGTTCAAGAATTACCTAGGGATTGAGTGGCATTTCATCCCTGTGATTAGGTTGGCCCATTCTTTGGCAGCTATCACAGGCCCTGACATATTTCTTTGCATCTTTGAAGATTGAGGGCCAGTAATATCCCATCCTGAGAACCTTGTGTGCTGTTCTTTTGTCCGCGGAATGTCCTCCACAAGGTCCATCGTGGCAAGTTTTCAGTACATCATAAATCTGATCTTCACCAACGCATCTCCGGATCTCCTGATCGAGTCCTGTGTGAAACAAACAGTCGCTTATCCAGCAGTACCTAGCGCTCTACTGAATAATTTGCCTTTTTTCTCTATGCGATAGGTGTGATGGTAATTTTCCTGCAACTAAGTAGTTAGCAATGTCTGCATACCAAGGTGAGTGAGCAGAGATTGCAAATAAATACTCATCGGGAAAAGAATCATCTACTAGAATATTTTCATTAGTTTCTAACCGAGAAAGAAAGTTAGCAACTACATTTTCTTTTCCTAGTCGGTCTACAATTGTGATATCAAATTCCTGTAATAACAGTAACCATCTAGTGACTCGAGCATTTGTAATTGATTTATTCATTAGGTATTTAATGGTGGAGTAGTCGGTATGCACAAAAGTAGTATAACCAGTAATGTAATGCCGAAATTTATTGATAGCATAAATAACTGCTAGAAATTCTTTCTCAGTAACTGTATAATTAAGTTCTGCGGGAGTCATGTTTTTACTAATAAAGTAAATGGCATAGGGAATACTATTTTCTTCCTGTCCCAGGACAGCTCCAATGGCAGTGTCTGAGGCGTCAGAGGATATGTGAAAGGGGAGTGACAATTTGGTCCTCTCAAAATGGGAGTTGTGGACAACTGATGTTTAAGCTGATCAAATGCTTTTTCACAATCATCAGTCCACTTAAATTCAGTGTTTTTCGTTAGTAACACAAAAAAAGGAGAAGCTATCTTAGAAAAGTCTTTGATAAATCTTCTGTAATACCCTGCATGTCCTAAGAAATTCCTCACTTTTGTTTGGGTTTTGGGGATAGGGAGGGTCAAAATTACCTATATTTTTGCGGGATCGACTTGAATTCCTAAAAATGAAACAAAGTGGCCTAATACAATGCCTTCATTCATCATCATATGGCATTTCTCAGTAGTTAAGGCAAGATGTACTTCTATACACCCCTTAAGTACTTTTTCAAGATTCTGCAGGGCATCTTCAAAGGTTTTGCCATAAGGAGTAAAGTCATCCATAAAAATTTCTAAGGAATCATTTATCATATTAGAAAAGATCCATATCACCACTCTTTGAAATGTTGTTGGGGCATTACATAGCCCAAATGGAAGAACCCTATAAGCAAAGGTCCCCCAAGGGCTAGTAAAAGTAGTTTTATCCTGATCCTGGGGTGCAACCTTTATCTGATTATATCCTCTAAATCCATCCAAAAAGGAAAATAATTTCTTACCATCCAAGTTATCTAATACCTGATCAATGAATGGTAAAGGGAAATGGTCCTTCTGGGTGGCCTTATTTAGGGCTCTATAGTCCACACATACTCGCCATTTCCATTTTCTTGGGTACTATTACTAGCGGAGAAACCCATTCACTATCAGATATGGGGTATATAAATCCTGCATTAACAATTTTTTGAAGCTTCTTCTTTTACTATTTCCCTTAAATTGGGTTCATTCGTCTTTGGGGTTGACAAACTGGCCGGGATCCTTCTTTAATATAAATACGGTGAGTGCATAGTTCAGGAGAAATCCCTTTCATGTCTGTATAATCCCATGCGAATGCTTCTTTATTTTCTTTGAGTAGCTTCATTAACTGTTGTTTTTGATCATCTGTTAGATTAGGATTTATATTTAATGTTTTACCTGGTTCGGTTTCTACTGTTATACTTTTGGAGGGACTACTAGCGAATATCTGAGGTAGATTTTCAGTTTCAAGGTTGTGCTGGGATTTAGATTCTAAGATTGCGGTGAAGTGATTGTGTATTTCTGGACTAACCGAAGAAGGTTCAAAAATAAAGTTGTTGATTAATTCATCTTCGGTTGAGTCTTTGAGAGTTAAAGCTTGTCCGACAGTTAAAATAGGTTGGGTTTCCTCATCCTCATAATCTAACCATACTGAATTATCGTTATTAATAATGGGTGTGGCATGAGGATAAAGAGTTAGCTGTTTGGTTTCCTGCCCATTAGATATTGTCATTGATCCAGACCTACAGCTAATGAAAGCATCTGTTGTAGCCAACCAAGGTCTTCCTAGAATTAATGGGTGACCCCCCAACTTTGTTTTAGTTTGTAACACCACAAAGTCAGTTGGGTAATTCCAAGATTCTACGGAAATTACCAGGTCTTCAATGACTCCTTCAGGTTTAATTATAGAGCGGTCAGCCATCTCTAGAATGGTTGGAGTTTCCCTAATTAAGTGTTTCAACTGCAGTAATTGTGTTGTTTCGAGTGTCATAATATTTATTGCAGCACCTAGATCTACTAGAACTTTAGAGATAAAGTTTTTACCGACTTGAACTATTACTGTAGGGTGACCAGGGTCACCATATTTCACAAGGGGGTCTTTTTCTGTCATCAAAGCAGTCAGTTCTCCCATCACATGAACTGTGAGGGGTTCCTTGGCTTTTCTTCCAGGCTTTTTAATACAGATATCCCTAACAGTTCTGGCATAAATAGGAACATCTCTTAGTGCTTGCAATAATGGAATTTTGACATATAAATTCTGCAGTTCTCCTAAAAGGTTAAAAGCAGGTGGCTTAAATGTTTTAGTAAGAGCCAATCTTTCAGGAAAGGGTGGCTCTGCTGTTTGGGCAGTCTTGTTAGAAGATGATTCAAGTGTTTCAGTGTTTTTGTTAGATGACTTTTCCTCTCTAGTTTCCTCTTTTTCAGAGTCAGTAATGTCATCGATGATGGGTTCAACTATCCTCCCAGAGCATAAATGGATGTCATTACATTGCATAGGGGAGACAGGTTGACTTTGAATATCGATTACCTGCAGGGCTTTATTATTGTTTGGGTTGGGGTTGGGTTGCACAGGCAGTTGGGGTCTGATTGACTAGTTATTCTGTGGAGCATTAGATGGTAAGGAAAGAGATTGTTGGTGTTGAGGAAATGGAATCTGTTGGGCTGCCCAGTTTGGATTTCATTGATTGAAATAAGGTTGTTGAAGAGTCCAAGGATTCCACATAGTAGGGTCAGTAAAAGGAGGATTTGGTTGCTGCATAGGTGGAAATTGCATCGGATTAAAGGGTGGGTATTGCATTTGATTCATGGGTGGGTAATTTGTTTGAAAAGGAGAATGATTATTCCAATGACTAAATGATGTGTTAGAACTCATACCTTGTCTTTGTGGCCATTGCCTCCTCTGTGTCATCAGGTACACTGCTTTAGCTTCTTCTTCAGTTGATTGCAGCACTGCCTTTATTCCTGGCAAAGAAGGGCATTGCTAAGTTTCATGATCCTTTTCACAAATGGTACAAATTGGTACCTTATCCAATGGGCATTCCCGCAGTGGGTGCTTTCCTCTACATTTGGAGCAAAAGATAGCCAAGGCAGCTTCTGCTTCTGCCTGTTTCTTTTTAACCTGTAGAGCATCAATTTGTGAAGCAAAAGAGCTTAACATTTCAGTTTTAAATTCTTCAAGCAGATTACCTATTTTGGCTCGTGTTGCTCCTCCACTTGCTGATTTCTGGACTCTTGAATATGTATTGTCCCTGATTTTAGATCTGCTTGCTGCTCCTCTGGAACATCTCATGCAGAGGTTGATAACCTCATCAAATGGTTCTTTGGAAATATCCCCTTTTCCAAGCATGTTTAACATATCTAGGCAGTCATCTCGTACTCCTTTTAGTAGTATTGTCTTCAGAATATCCTTACTCATGGTTGGATGATCTGATCGCTGTAGATTATACTGCAGTCTCTCTACAAAGTCCTCCAGATTCTCGTCCTCTTTCTGAACCATTTTGAACAATTCTTCCTTCCTTTCTCTTGTTCGACAATAATCCTGATATTTGGTCAGAAAACTTTCTTTCATCTGATCCCATGTAGTGATTACCTGAGCCCCTAGGCTCATAAACCATCTTAATGCGTTCCCTTTCAGTGTTGCTGGAAACAATTTTAACTTCTGAGGAGGAGTTACATAATCATAACTTCTACACAGTATATCAAATTCAAAGAGGAACTCATCGGGATCTTCAGAGGATAACCCATGAAAATTAGGCAATGTCGCAGGTGGAATATTTTTCATAGGGATTACTCCCCTTGGGAGATCCCCAATAGGAAATTCCAGGGTGGAAAGTGATTTTTCCCCCCTTCCTTCTGCTCTGTTATCCTCCATTGTTCTTTTCCTCGAATCGTTGGCTCTGTCTTCAGTATCTTATGTTTCTTCAGGTTCTTCTACTGGTTCCTCAATGTGCTCTGGTGTTTTTTGCTTCCTTTCAGGCCCTAGTACTTCCTCCGTCTGATGATCTGTTTGGGAGGAATACTGGATTTGAGGTCTTCGGGAACTCGTTCTCTGAGATGTCTCAGCCTTTGAAATGATCTCGTCAATGAAAGTTTTTCTTCCGCCTCCTGTGCCCTTACCGCCTGTGAAGTTAGCTTTCTTGCATCCTCTCATGCACCTATTATTCTAAAGAAAAATCATTAATGCCTTAAAAAAAAAAATTAGTCGCCTTCCCCGGCAACGGCGCCAAAATGTTGGCTACTCGAATTGTTTATTGATTAAACAGTTGAGTACCACATTAATTTGTCAACCCGGGAAAGTCCTTTCATTTCAAAGGTGACCTCGTACTATATGCACTTTAATTTCAAAAGAAATAAAAGCTGTAGTACAAACAAATCTATTTCCTATCAAACGCTTACTCTGCGTTACAGCAGTCGTAAACTATTGCAGAAATGAAATGAAATTGAGTAAAGGTAACAAATCTGTAGAAAAAAAAAAGATGGTTGTTTGTAACAGAGGACCAGGACCTTGTCCTCAGAATAAGGATGTTCATCGCCTGCCTCTGTGACCAGTCGCCAATACACACCGAAAATCCTATTCACCGGTGACACACTTCTCACAGCGCCAATCGATTAAAGGAACAGTGTATCAGCAAAAAGGAAATATCATAAACAAGGCTAAACATGTACAGAAATAACACACACACATAACAGGAAAGGAATGGGTGAATCTTGTGAAGAAGGTGGGCCCTATCCCTCTCACAAGATTCCCCTACACACAAATACTAAGTTAAAATGCTCAGAACAATGCTTTATTCATCTGCCAAGAGTTCAATTACAATAGAGGTTCTGACCTTCAGCACTACAATATTCCTGTATCACATGCCAGCTTTCAACTGTAGATGTCTCCTCTTTATAGAGGAGACATCTATTACAATAGATTGTCATTCAGTTTTATTCTTCTGTACAAAAATAGGAAATTAATTCCTGTTACAGCATACTGTTACAACAGTGTATATCTTTGTCGTCCTTTGTTAATCGGATCCTTCCGCTGTTGCAAAACTGGTAGTCTTCGTCTATCTCCTCGGGGTCCTTGTGTTATCCTTGGTTATTCTGTTGTTGTTGTTGATTTGGTAAATCTTAACCGTTCCTTAAAGCGCTTCATGTTGTTCCTGGTGTTCCCGCTTCTGTGACTAAATTGGTTGATCGTGCTTTATCATCATCGGCCAAGTATAGTCTTGCCAGCTTCAGACAGTTACTGTTTCATCTTTTGCAAATTAAGACTTTTCCTGCTTTAGTCAGTTACTGCTTCTGGTGTTGCAGCAACTGCACAGTTGCTGTTTCTGGTGTTGCAGCAACTGTGAATTATGATTCTGTGGACTTTGAATAGTTCCAATCAATTGTCAGCGACTTAGCCAATTTCCAAAGATTAATTGTAAAGATAACATGAATATGTGTTGAATAATTAAACATATAGCAAATGAGGAGAGTTACTTCATACCTTGGGATGATGAGGTCAAAAGTGATATCAAGGGTTTCTATTTATAGGCTAAAAAAGGGTAATATCATAACAAAATGTAGGGTCAAAAATAGACAATACATAGTCCTAACAAACTTTAGGAGCTTAGCTACTCAAAACTGCAATTAATCAGCCACTTCACAAAATCTGCTCGGCTACCCCTTGAAATCATCTTTGGTGGGTTGTTGAACTCCGAGCTAATGGTGGAGAACTCGAGGAAGGGGTCAATTAGTGCTGGAGACACCCTTCCTATGAATCCTCAGCCTTGTTCCTTCGTATTTGGCTGTCAACTGGCTCATAAATGCTTGACCTTGGTCCAAAAGATGTCCAAAAATCTGTAATAAGCACGTATTAGACTTTATGGTCAAGTGACTATTCTCATTCATTCAATTAACATAAATATATTCAAAAGCATGTATAGAACTATGAAGAATGGTGGATTAATCGAGAATAATAGGCAAAATGAGCCCAATAAGTTACCCATTTTTGGGGCTCATCAATATCCTCCTCTTCTTTCAC
>APFE030248859.1:0-24106 GCA_000404065.3 Pinus taeda
TATATATATGCAAAAGCCTCCTCTAGTTGTTTGCCTGAATCTTGTAATCAGTAGTGAAAATCCTTCATATAGCCAAAACATCCCAACTGAGAACATACCTATATGGAACTACCTGCTAACATTTATGAGAAAGTCACGGCCTTTATGGAGTGCCATTTCTACTAGATTGTCCATACTTTTGGCAAAAGCGTGGCTTATCTGTTAGTGCTAAAATTGGGTTAGGTTTCTTTGTTGCACTGCTTGTTATAATGTTGCTCTCAGTATTGTATTAGTACTTCATAAGGAGGCACAAAAATGACTATGACTTTGGTCTTGGCCTGCCACATGATCTTATCTCAAAGACCAATAAAAAATAGGACGGTTCTTTTTACTCCTTAGATTAGAACTTGAACTCTTTTCCAACTTCACATGAGTTTGCATCAATTTTGAATCCACTATAAGTTTCCCATATGTTTCTTTGGTAAGCATTTGAAACAAACTTCTGAACTACTCTAGCTAGAATAGATCTCATTATTTAGAGCACTTGCTTAATATGATAGGAAACATTTTTATGGCATCCCTTCCCTAAAACTGACTAATTCATTTGTTGTTGATTGCATCTGAAAACAAATTTTTCCTTAAACCGATTTTACAGGCCGAATGCAACAACTCAGGAAAAACGTAAAACAAAGAAAAATGTCAAACTTCAGATGCACAATTTATCGAAACGGAGGAAAATTTGAAAAAAATAAAACATGGGTTTCTTTATCAGTAGGGCCAATTAGATAACCCAAAAACCGTTTTAAGAAATTCGTGGCGGTTTGAGAGAATTTATTGGTTCTCTGAAGCCTCTTTTTGCTTGCCGCGTGAAGAAAAACAGATTTTAATGAACAAACTGTGATTTAATTCGGAAAGGGGAATTCTAATTTGATTATGTGTTGGCATTCACTCCACCATGTCTCTCGCCTTTTTCCACCCGTCTAACACCTGCTCTGCCACTTCCCAATTAATAGCAGTTCTAATTGGATACGGCTCTTTGTTGATAGACGTAACACCTGTTAACAACAGTTCTAGTTGGATACAGCTCTTTGATAATAGGCATAACACCTGTTGACAACAATCTTAATTGGATACACAACGAACCAATCAACGTGGCATGAAGCTTCTTGGCATTCGATGCAGAGGCCATTCGAAAACTCACTCACATTCTGTTCATGTATATTTCACGTGAGTTAAACCCAAAATTGCCACTAATTACATTGGTTGCCTGGAACTACCAGAGAGGAGTGTCGTGCTTGCTAGGGTCTCTGTGTTGCCAAAGTTATGAGAATCCATTCATCCCTGAATGTCCCTTTTGCTTGCGAATGTATCCATGGTGAGATGCAGAGGATTGCTCTTTATCACATTATGTCTTGCAGCACTGCAAGTGTTTTTTACTGAACCTGCCCTCTGTATCAGCACCATATCTGAACACCATGTGGGACGTAGCAGCAATTGGGTAGGGAATTACACGGAATTGAAGATCAGTTCATCTTAGAAACTGAAGGGGATTCTTGCGAACTCTAGCAATCCCTGTGTGATCACAATATCTAAGAACGAAGGTAAAGGAGATTTCACTATGGTCCAGGCTGTTGTAAATGCAGTTCCAGTGAATAATATGCACCCTGTTACCATTAATGTCAAACCTAGCATTTATAAGGAGAAGGTGAAATGTTATTATCAAGCATGACCTTAGTATCCTTGATTATTTAACGAACTTTATCTGTTGTTTGTATGGGAAGCCCGGGGCTTATTGTGTAGTAACACTGGCATTTTCAGTTAGAGAAGGGATCAATATCATTTTGGTTGGTTTTGTTTCAATTGAAAATCTATGTTTTAAAGATGAATCACTTTCTTTTAAGGTTGCAGAAACTCCACAGGAAAGTGCGGAAGAGATAAAAATCTATGCACAACAAAGTATGCAAATATGTGTAAAAATAATGGTTGGTTGTCTTTTAGCTGTGGAATGCAGCCTGATTCCGTAGCTAACTGGCAATTCTGTAGCCATTTTATTACTTTTGTAGGTTACAGGTGTCGAGAGACAAAACGAGCCACATGGGTAGCTGGGAAAATGTCAGTACATGGATGGTGTCCTATTCATTTGATCCAATTCGATGACAAAGACCTCGGTCAAAGGGAAGTCAAGTTGTGTGTTATCACTAAGTCGCCACACTAAGTCGCCGTATGTCAAGGAAAAAAATAATAATTTTGAATCAATGAAATGAATAAGTTATTTGCTCACTTTTATGAAAGTATTTATTAATTTTGGACTGATGATGAAAGATGAATGACTAACTTTTTATTTAAGATTTTTAGCTACAGAAACCGTCGACATTCCGCAGCTAAAGTCTAATTTCATAGCTGAAAAACCTCATTGTTCAAATCAACCTAACTTTCTCATACAAAATCAAATTTTGATGATTCAAGTATTGTTGGAAAGATCTCAACAAGATCTACACAATGAAAAATCCATCATTAGAGTTTGAAATGGAAAAATAATGAAATAAATTGCTGAAAAGAAGCAACATTCAACTTGGGGCACCAGTTCCAAAGTATGTATAAATTCTTTTGATTTTTCCTTTGAAAACTTGTTTCATTAATACAAATTCTTAGTTTTGTGTGTAAATATCATAACTAGAGAGATTGATCACCTCTATCCTTTGAAAATCTTACATTACATTGCAGAAGAAGTATTAGTTTTTTTTTTGCAGGTTCCAGGAGGAAGGACAAGTGACTACAAGAGAATGGTGTCTCTCTAAGAGACCAATTTGTTTCATAAGAGATGATCAGTGACAAAGAGGAAATATGTTGATGCAAAATCAGATCCAAACACTTGAAAAAATTTCAGATACTATTGTCTCCATCACATCTATACTTCATAATAAACCATTCATCTCATTTTCCTCCATATTTTCCATTTACATTCACATACACTTTCCATCTCTTTTTTTCCATTCATAACTCACAAGTAAAAGAAAGAGGCTAATTCACATGCTTATTGCCCATTGCCATTTCTACTCTCCATTTCCATCTTTCATTTTCATCTTCCGTTTCTTGTCATTTTCATTTCGCAAATAAGCCCTGCTTCAATGCAAATTATTGAGTCCATAGTCCCTTGAGTCTAATTTCTTTGTAAAAACACCTTGAGGCTTGCATGCCTTAATGGCAAGTCCTCATGCTGACAAAAAATGGGAATACAATAATGTCCCTTGTTCATCAGATCTTCTAGGTGACTCGACATCGACAAAATCATTCATACCTAGCAAGATGTGTTTGGGCATCTTGACTCTCATTGTCATCAATGGTGAGAGTGCTCGTGTTGACTAGTGGCATCCATTAATGGCCACTAAGTTAACAATTTCCTACTATGTTCGACATCAAAACATCTTTTCACATAGTAGGAATTGTGCCAATGAGTTTTGAAGACATGAAGACTATTATTTTCAGCATTTTGGAGCAAATTCAGCAAGTTTTAGTAGAAGCAATAAAAAGTCATCTTATCTCTTTATCCACGAGTCCTCTTGTTCAGCTACTTGAAGAAGAATATGATCTAAATTTTGCATCCACCACACATACAACTCATCCATTCCAAAGGGTAAGTTAAGGTACGTCATTTTCTAACTTTTGACTATAGAATTCCATAAAAAGCTAGAATGATAATTGTTGGAAAAACATTTCTCTTCCTCATTTCATAAAATTGTTAATACCATCAGTTGGAAGGGAATACATTCATCTTCATATCTTGCCATGTCCATATCATACTCAGGAGCCCACATACTTCCAACATATATTAACTATTACATTGTTATTATGAGCATACAATGGCTTTTCAAAGAAGTGCTTAAAGGATAAATTGGATACAAACAAAATCATGGTTGTCACACAAGAACCAACCATTATGCAATCCAATAAAGATATACTTTGCAAAAATAATCGAAATATCATTATGCAAAGTTCAAAGATCAAAATAGAATGCAAAAAAAAAAACTTGGTTGTAACACAAGAACCAACCATGTTGCAATTCAGGTAAAATACTTTGCAGAAATATGAAGTTATCAAATGATATCGTGCAAAGTTAAGTCAAAGTTCAAAGATCAAAAGAGTTAATGTAATATATATTGCATGAGGACATGTAATAGCTTCAGTTTTGGGGTATGTTGGGTCTTGAAAATGTCATTCATTTTCATTACACTTTCACTATTATGTCCATTATATCACCTCCATTTCACCTCCATTTCACTACTATGTCACCACATTCATCCCACTTTCATTATCATTGGGCTACATTTATGTTTTTCCAATCTTTATTAATTCTAAGCCTTTTAAGTGAATTTTGTGGTTAAAAATTAGAAAATAATGTGCATATGCTTATACCTAACAAGTGGGTTGAGATTGTTGACATGTGTAGGTTGAAAGGAGGCTTTTAGAAGACCCTTATATGGCACTCTAAGGCCAAATTCGAATTTGAGTGGGAAGAATCATGGGATCATGAGGATATGTGTCACATCTCCTAATTGTATTGTAACTCTAAGAAGAACACGTGTCTTATCAGTTCCTATTTTGATTAGGACTCTAGAGGTAGAGGGAGAAATTCATGGATTATCATTAATGAGATGGCTCTCATCTTTTTATATAAACAGGAGATCTCTCTCGTTCATTTCTTAGTCTTTTTAGTCTTTTTAGTCCCTAGTTCTTAAGATTATAGTTCTTCCTTGATGGCTTTTGAAATATTTGGAGAACTTTGTTGTACTTTGTACTTTTGAAGAATTTGAATAAAGCTTTGATGTTCTCAACATGGAAGGAGATGTGAAGTAGATGTCATGGAGCATATTAAAATGTAAGGTAGAGTAGATTTCATTTTGTAATTTTGCTTTGCTTTCATTATGTCATTTGATTGCTTTCAAGTTTGATAGATTAGATTTTCCATTCATGTAAGTGTGTTCAACCGGTTGATTGTAGATTAGTTTTTCTTTACATGTTTTTGCATCAAATAGTGACATGAGATTTACCTCTCTGTTGACTTTGTTTTTTTTGCTTTTCAATTTCAGTTATGCTTTGATTTCAGTCTTATTCATTTGTTTTGTTAGTTAGTTTAGATATCAACTTGCTCATCTCATTGACGATTATCTCCGAAAGTCATAGCTTAGACTACCTAGCGAGGAATCAAACTATGAATGATGTGATTTGATTTTAGTTTTACTTTCCTGCAATTAGATATCAACTTGCTCATATCATTGACGATTATCTCCGAAAGCCATAGCTTAGACTACTTGGCGAGGAATCGAACTATGAATGATGTGATTTGATTTTAGTTTTACTTTCCTACAATTAGATATCAACTTTCTCATATCATTGACGATTATCTCCAAAAGCCATATTTAGACTACCTGGCAAGGAATCGAACTATGAATGATGTGATTTGATTTTACTTTTATTAGTTTGCAGTTTTTGATTTGTTTGAGTGCAATAGCTTAACTTTTATTTCCGTATTTAGACAAGCAGCAGAGACAGTGATTTCATGATCAGTATTTCATCTTTTGTTTGATTTAAGTAGATGCATATTTATATTTTTGTTCAAGTACTGATTTCCTCAATAACATGTTTTGAGATCTTTTGAAATGTTAAATTTTGGAAGTTACCATTAGGGACATAAACCTTGTCTTGAAATCTACATCCATACTTGACCTTTAAAAGTATTCTTAAGACATTAGAATAGAATTTCCATTTGCATTAGACACTTTAGTAGAGCAGCAAGAACAAAACCCCAAAAACAACATAAACTATAAAACAACAAAGTAAGAAAAAGGTTAACAAAGCACATATGGTGCACCACACTCCATTGGTTTACGATACCCGGATTGATAATTTATGTAGAGCAATTTAAGACGTTAAATTGACTAGACAAGAGATGGATCCTCTTCTCATGGGAGAAGGACTTATCCCTTGAGATAGTTCCATCATTATAGGGAAAGGAGCCCAAACTGTCATCCTCGATCCTATCTAGCCAAACCATTTACCAGACTTCCATTACGAAGCTTCTAGAGCTTGAAGCTTCAACTCTAATTTAAAAAAATTTCCATAACAGGACTGGTGTGACTGAAACACAGCTCAATCGCTCCGGTCGACGCGAGGAGTAGTGCTAATCTCTGCACATCGACATGGGGGAGATAAAGGCCATTAGCGTTGGTCTTGTAAACTAGGAAAAACAAAATTTTTAAAGGAAATGGTGCAAAAGGGAATTGATCTGCTCATGAAGAGGGACACAATGGGAGTTTCTTCATGAAGGCAAAGCATGCGGGGTTCACTCTAGAGGTCCTCTAGGATCAAGGAATGGGGAGTACAGGAACAGTAACGAAATGTTGTGTAATAGATTCCCTCTAAAGCGTGAAGGCCGAGCCGGAGTGAGGGATGAAATGCTTTATAAATTAGTGTGGGGAATTGGTCTATTATCGCAAAAATTGCAAGCAAGTACAGATACATATACATAAACTGAGATCTTTGTCAAATGATACATGAATCATGGCATGGACGTATCCATCCAAAGAATGATCATGTAAATGGATCCAGGTATGGGCGTAGCCATTTGTCAAAGAGGATCATAACGAAACCAAGGTATGGTTGCAACCATCCAATAATGAGAAGGATCGCATATCATAACCCATGGTCTAGTCGCAACCAACCATCTGAAAGAGACATGCATATCATCATAAACCATCTCACACCATTTCGCAATGTAGACTTTTGTGATCTAAGTTCAGGGTCTTGTGCTCCAACACAACCCGATAAAATTATAGAACCTAGCATGTGAATAGATGTGTTGACGTCAAACATGCTGGAAAGTCACTTGATTACCTCTCAATGATGTAAAATGTTAACAAGCGCGAGAGAAACCACCAATAATGACAATGGTCCTCAAGGTACTATCAACATAATTCACAGAATGTGAATGGAGGAACTGAAGTCGAACATCCATGAAATCACTTGATCAAAAGCCAATGATGTGAACTTATCGTCGAGTGCGAAGAACTTTCCATTAGGGCATGCAAGCTCTTAGGTACTAGAAGGGAGTCCCTCGGTCAACTTCTAGATAATGAGTTGAATTTGATGAAAAACGACTGTGTCCAAGGAGGGCCATAATGAATTCCACATCATTGACACGAGACGAGAGGATGTAAAATGATTTTGGATGATACAGAGAATCAGAGGTAAGTGTAACTACCGAAGGACAAATTTTGAACATATTAGTGACACAACTAGAAGTTTGGCAGCTTTTGGATCCATGGGGTCAGTGGTCATAATGATGTGGCAAAGATCAAATGGAAGGAAAAGATGAACAACCCAAACCCAGGAAGGTCAATGATACAAAGGAGGATGCCCCAACCGACACGAAGCAAAGAGTGTCATGTTCAAGAGTAAGTTTTCGACACGACTCGATAGATTTCCAAATTTTCCTCCACCATTTCTAGGAGGTACCCCAATTATTTTTTAATCACAAGCTTGAAGGAGATAGCATATGCTTGCACTGCAAGTTCATCCTTTAGATGAATCTGACCTAGTAAGTTTAACGAGCCCTAGGAAGGAGAAGCTCATGTTTGTCATGGTGACGAATCTGATGTCATTTAATAGTTTAACGAGTTCGGAAAAGGTGTAAATTGACATCTTTTTCATGTTTAGAGAGTTTGGAAAATACACATAAAAGAAAACTCCACATGGTCCCTTTTCGTACGTTTGTGTCTCTCAAGCCCGAAAAGGTAGAAAACAATACTTGAGAGAACCGCTTGACCATTTCAGTCAAGGAGTACCTTTTTTGTGAATAGTGCCTCCCAACCCGAAAAAGGGGTAAAATTATACTGGGTGCATGACATTTTGCATCCATTAACAAGTTTGAAATGACAAGGGCTCAGCCATATTTTCACTTTTAAAAGTTGGAAAAGAGCTTGAAAGAAGAACCCCCATTTTATTCTCTTTTATGAGTCAAAAGGGAAAAATACTCGACAATATTTTCATATGAGTTTTACGAGTCGTGAAAAGAGCTGAGATGTGACTCATTCTAGAGGAATGAGTGGTATAAAGGGTAGCAACTAGTCTCGAAAATCGAGGAACTTCTCAA
The DNA here is from genome assembly GCA_000404065.3 of Pinus taeda. Classification (NCBI taxonomy): domain Eukaryota; kingdom Viridiplantae; phylum Streptophyta; class Pinopsida; order Pinales; family Pinaceae; genus Pinus; species Pinus taeda. The sequence goes on from APFE030248859.1 coordinate 8,129, forward strand.
AACATGTAATGGTCAAGAGGCTAGCTAATAAAACCACTCATCGTTGCGGTTCCTCAGGAAAGGAAAAATAATCAAGTGAAAGCATATGATCAGCCAAAGAGATGGTGGTGATGGAATGAGATAACCAAGGCTCATCTAGCAGAAATTAGCTAATAAAAAGAGAAATCACGAGATGTAAATTGGGCATGTGTTCATTTTTTACACAAGCTTGAACCACGAGGAACTCTGCTTGAATTTAGTTTCATGTTTACACAAGCTTGAAATGAAAACTTATGCTTGAATAATTGCGCATGCCCTCAGCATAATGACTCAATCAAGGTACATGCCCCCCAAGCTTCATTTCAGTCAACTAGGTGGATGGAATGAAGGTTCACTTTCAAGATCTTGGAAAGACTCGACTGGGATTTTACGAGATCTTAATCAAAAACTCGATTGGGAAAAGGGAGTTGCTTCATTTCTTAATGAGGTTGACACAGTAAAAGAACTATCCTCATAACTCCTTATTTCATTTCTTAACAAGGTTGACACAAGACTAGGAACTATCCTCACACCCTTGTTTCATTTTTTAACAAGCTTGACACAAGACAAAGAACTATGCTCAGATCCTTGTTTCATTTTTTAACGATCTTGACACAAGACAAAGAACTATGATCACACCTTGATTCATTTTTTAACGAGGTCGACACAAGACTAGGAACTATCCTCATGACTCCTTGCTTCATTTTTTAACGAGGTTGACACAAGACCAGGAACTGTCCTCATGACTCCTTCTTTCATTTTTTAACGAGGTTGACACAAGACCAGGAACTATCTTCACGACTCCTTGTTTCATTTTTTAACGAGGTTGACACAAGACTAAGAACTATCCTCATGACATATGTTCATGAACCATATGAAAACATGGCTCCCAAGAGGTCTTCACTAGACAAAAGAACCACGCTCTGGGAGGAATACATGTCATTTGGTACCAAAGATAGATCGGGTTCCAATGCCCCTAGTACATAATGTACTATACCATCTGAGTGATCATCATCAGATGTGGAGATGAAATGGGTAGCCACATAATTGATCTATGGCAGGGAAGGTACTTCTTGCAAAGAAGAGTCGACAGGGGATGATGTTTGCAAAGGATGTGCTTGGTGACCAATGAATGGCAGTTGATCAATAATCACAATTCTCCCTTCGTGCGGAAAACAAACCACATGGAAAAGTGAAGAAATAAGAACTCCCATGACATAAATATAGTCGCGTCCAAGGAGAATATTAAAATATAAAGGATCCTGGACTAACATCACGTTTATATAGACGGTCTTTCCTCCAAAAGTAATAGGGAACTTCGAAAGGATCCCTAAAGGTTGACTGGTTCCTCCGTTGAAAGCCAACAAATTCTGGGTGACAAGAACAAGCTGTGGGGAACCAAAGCTTGCCAAGTAGTAGAAGACATGATGCTCACGCCTTTATCTAATATAGTTCCAGGTACTACCATGTTATAGGCTTGTATTGTGATCTGGAAAGGCACATAAGATGGGTGGAAGAAAGCAATCAACGAACCCCAATTGAAAGAGACAACAGAACTACTTGGTGGGGGTATCATATGATTGCTGCCATGCTGTACAGGAAAAGGAGAAGGACTCTCCTAAACAATCGGGACAGGAGGTTCACTCTTCAATTCACTAGAATCTGAGGATACGAGACGAACATGAGTAGTATGATCACCACTCTCTTTCGAAACAGAGTGAGCAACTGGTGGCGAAACCAAGTCAACAGTCTTTTTGACCAATGGTTGGTCAGGAATAGACACAACAGAGTCACGCTCAGGAAGAGCAGGATGGGTAAGAGATTAACCTAAGTCAATCTCATGACCAACCGGGAGAGGGTCAGAAGGAAGCCTCCAATAACCAACAGGAAGTTGGGGTTGAGGAGCTGCAAGGTTTTCCAAAAGTTTGGAAGCTTTATCCATAAGAGGACAAAGGTTAAGAAGATGTTGTCCTTCGCATAACCTGCAGGGGAATCTAATCTTCCCTTTCTTCTTACCATCGCTAATCGAAGGTGAAAAATCGAAATGATCTCCAGAGGTCAATGGGGATGGTAGATCCAGGTCTTGAGACCATACCTCTAAGACTTTGGGAATGCTAGGACAGTCTCGAAGGAGATGGTCATCCTTACACAACTTGCAAGGGAATTTGACCTTCCGTGGAGGATCGGAAGGTTTGTCGACGGGAAGTGCATTTGGAGTAATAGTTGCATGATTGGCCTCTTGCGTATTTGACTTCTTCTTCTTCGTCTTCTTCTTCTTCTTCTTAACCTCCTAGATACTGGATTTTAAACTTTCACTAGGCGAAGTAGAAGCAGAAGATGAAGAAACAAGGGAAGAAGGTGAGCGTTCAACCTTAGATTCATCGTGACGTGATTCAAATGAAGGAGATGTTTGCACAGGAGTCGGGACACTCAGGAACACTGAAATTGAAAATAACCAGACAGGTAAACCAATGGTTAACCTAGGAAGGGACAATGTCACCATATAAGGAGCACCAACATTTCCAAAAGAAGGAAAAGGACCAGGATTCCCATCTGAGGGGAACCCTTGACTGGTAGACTTTGGGAATGTTGCCATTGGAATCGACCCTAAAGAATCACTAAGGAAGATAACTTTAACTAGGAATATTTTGTGGGCAGTTAATTTTAAGACATTGAAACAAAACTTTGCCTTTTCATATTTTAAGAGTCGAGAAAAAGACGAAATATGACTCTAGTTTCTTTCGGAATTAACGAGCTCGAAAGGACAAGTGCTCGAGTGATATTTTCAAATTTAAGTATTCAATAAAGATAAAAAATGACTACTCAGGGTACTCTAGACATAAAGGATTACCGAGTAACTGTGAACTATAGAATACATCCTGAAGAGCCGAGATGTACGAGTAGGAAATCTCCCCGAATGTTGTGTTCGGTGTATCACGTTTACAAAGGTAGCAGAATCAGCTTCCTATGGATAAAGGATTGTAGCCTAGTGGGCTCTCCCTTTATATACTCGACGATATGGGAAGCACAAGTCCGTACTAGCATTATCTAGTGCCAAAGCTAATGATAGCTGTTAGGTTTAAAGATGCTGGAACATGTCTCTAGCCTAGACCACTAAATATGAGCATTAAGTTTCAATGCTTCCTTAGGTTGATTCCATAAATTTTAATGGTTGATATTGAATTAGGTTTCAATTACAAGGCCCTATTGCTGTCATCTGAAAAAACTCCTACATGCAGCTGTATGAGAAAAGATATCTTTGTCTTCGATGAAAGTCGTGACTAAATGAGATATAGAGAACACAAAATTAATGCAACAATTGAAGGATGAAATATTTCACTAATAAATCTCTTAAATACACTTAATCTTCCTATAATAACATAAGAATTTTCATTCCATTACCATGCCTATGATGATGCAATTCTAGCTTCTCAATAACGCTGCTAATGCAATATTTTCGCTTAAGTAAACTAGAATGATGTTCTTCTTTTCATAAAATGCAAAATGAATCTTTCACGTAAAGCACTTTAATGAAAATTTTCACAATTCTAAACAAACAAGCATCAATCAAATCCAAAGCATTATAAACGAAACTAAAAACAACCTTTTCCCTGAATTGAACAAACCAAACACATAAATGCTTCAATCGACAAACCAAGCAATGTAATGTATGCTCATAATGAGAAAAGAGACACTCGAAATAAGAGAACAAACGAGACTCTTTCACTCATTCTATTGAAAACAAAGCATCCTAGTCACTTCTGGACGAAAGAAGAGAGTCTAAGGGTCAAGACACACTGGCACTGGAATGGGAGAAATTTTGATTTTTTCTTACCCCTAAGAACGGAGTGACTTTTGGGCCAAAAATAGCGCCGATCGAGGGAGTCAAAGAAAAAATAAAAAATAACTTCACACAGGGCCATACTTAACACATTAGAGGGTGGGCTAAACCAAGTAATCACACAAAGCAAGCTAAATGAAGCTTTCTAGTCAGGGAGAAGATGGTCCAAAAGGCTTACGGGGTCAAAATCACAAGATTAGAACACACTGGCCAAGATGGGGTCAAGCCCTAATCTCCACTTACATGCATCGACACGACTGCCTAACTGGAAACAAGTGCCAGAGGCTGGTCAGCGCGACTTTTTCTCAGAAATTCGCGTTGGTCGATGCGATTGTCAGCGGATTAAATGTGTTGGCCGAGGCAAATAAGGGAAAAAAAATCAAAACAAGGACCAGATCTGCTACTATGAATTTTAGACTTAGGCCAGTAAGCAGGAGAAAAGAAACAGAACCAAAGGGAAAATGTGAAACTAGAACAACTCTCATCATGAAATCTAAAACAAACAAAAGGATTGGGATCCATAGCGAAGTCGCCAATTTGTGGTGAAGTAAAATTATAAGTGCAGATACAAACGCATTCCTCTAGCCCAATAATGGGTCTAGCCACAATAGATACATACTATGGAAGATTTCCTTAGGTTAGAATCAATCAAGAGGGCCTACCTCTTGGTCGCTTATCCTACTTGATGATGTCCTCACTTGCTCGTTCTAGCTATCTCTCCCTTCCTTCTTCAAGCTCTTGAAACAAGTAAACAACAACAACATACAAACATAATAATAGAAAAATTGCAATTCAACCTACTTAATGAGTCAAGAAGCATCAAGACACGAATATGTAATATTACAAAACATGTAGGAAATCAATCTATAGTTGCATATATTAATATCAAAGAGAGATTACAGCCATTCCTCTTGATGTCGTAGTCTTCCTCTAACAAGACCGGGTTCCCACACACTTCTGCTAGCACTCCATGATGGCTTCAAACAACAATATTTTAAAGGCTCTTCCCTCTAGGATTCACTCAAAACAAAACACACTTCTCCCTCACACAGCTAGATAGCTACAACTAGTAATAGCTTGTTTGTCTACTCCAAAATAGTATACTCACACTCAGCCAAAAGCTCTAACTATGACTAGCACTAGTTTGTGCTTAGGAAGAAGGGAGGTTTATATAGGAAATATGGATGGGAGATGGATCCTCTTCTCATGGGAGAAGGACTTATCCCTTGAGGTAGTTCCATCATTATAGGGTAAAGGAGCCCAAACTGTCATCCTTGACCCCATCCAGCCAAACCATTTACTAGACTTCCATTACGAAGGTTCTAGAGTTGGAAGCTTCGGCTCTAATTTAAAAAACTTTCCATAACATGACCGACGCGACTAAAACATAGCTCAATTGCTCCAGTTGGTGCGAGGAGTAGTGCTAATCTCTGCATATCAATGTGAGGGAGACAAAGGCCATTAGCGTCGGTCTTGTAAACTGGGAAAACGGAAGTTTCAAGGGAAATGGTGCAAAATGGAAATGATCTGCTCATGAAGAGGGACATAATGGGAGTTTCTCCATGAAGGAAAAGCATGCGGGGTTCACTGTAGAGGTCCTCCAGGATCAAGGAATGGGGAGCACAGGGACAGTGACAAAATGTTGTGTAACAAACCTTGTAGTAGCCAATAGAAAGTATACCACCTTTGAAGTCAATCATGGACCTAGGAAGTAACATCATCAAAAGAAACCAAAGAAGAAAAGAGATTATCAACAGAAGGAAATAAAAGAAGGTCATAATCACAACATCTAGCAGTTCATGAAGATAAAGAAGTAGCCAAGTGTTCATCGTCCAGCAAATCAAATCACAAGATATCCAAGTTTATTTTATGGGTATTGTTTTCCTTGCAATCATTATGGTCATTGTGTTATAGAATGAAAATATTTTGCAAGAAAACAAAGGTTGTTGGATAATCGTTGTTTCAAGTGTGCAAAATATGACCACAAATCTCTAGCTTGCAAATATGATAGGATCAAGCCAAAAAAAGAGAAAACCCACCATTGAAGACAAAGAAGTTATAGAAGAGAAAAGATGAGCTAGAAAGAACTAGCTCTTCAAAGGACATCAAGAAAGAATGTTTTGTTTTGCGAAGATATAATCTAGTTAGGGGGAGTAGATCCTTGTCTTGTGCCCAATATGAAAAAGCTTCAATGAGAAGTCAAACATGATAGGTGCATTTAATTAAAAAGAGGAAGTTTTCAGCTTCATATATCTATTCATTTCAGGTCCACAAGATTAGTTTGAGGAATAGAAGGAGAGCACATGAGTCCAGGGGGAGTTCTACAAGGTTTGATGCACTACATATCATTTTATCCTTTTGTCTCATGATTGTTGATGGTTGCATCCATGCTGTGAGAGGATTATTTTTCTATTTATGCACACTAACATAAGTTTATGCAGCAAGAAACAATTGTTGATGGAAATATGGAATATGCTTAGGGGGAGTTTGATATGGATTTACCTTTTTGCATGTATAAAACTTATGTCATGTAGAATACTATGTCTTCCATGGGGAGTTTGGTGATAGTTTGAGAGAGTGATGTTACTCTCATTGAAACCCTCAATCTTGTACTTCATTAGGTAGTCATTTTTTCACATGAGGAAGGGTCATTGATACATGCATGCATCTTAAAAAGACATTGTTTGGTCTTGTGGGTTGTTTGAAGAAGATTGCTACATCATTCAGTACATTACTAAGCCCTTATATTTTTGGTTGTAGTATGGTTAAGAGTCCATTGCATGTGTATCCACATGAGTCATGTATCTCACATTGTATAATCATGAAGTCATGTATCCTATTTTCATATCATATTTTCATGAGGTCGAAATATTTTACTTCTTCCATGTCATGCAAAGCTGAGTTAAGATCCAAGTACTCAAATGTCTAGTGTTGAATCTTTCTCATGAGGATCTCACCTTGAAAACTACCACATGTATTTGTTGATTATGATGAGGTTTGTGCTTGTTGATGCACATATGATATCAAGAGTGCATGGATGAAATTTTTATCTCAGATTACTTACTTTTTTTATGTCCATCATATGCCTAGAAGTTGTGCTATAGAAACATGGTTGCATGTTCAGTACTGCTAATTATATTTGAGGAGTACTTGCATATGTTGTTGCTGCATTATTTTTTTCAGATCAGATTATTGAAGTTGAGTCATTAATGATGTTATGGCTCTTGATGTATGTGTGTTGTTGGTGTTGAACAAATCAAGGTTGTGTTGATGGCATATATATGTTGTGTCAAATGATAGTTGCCTAATGATTAGAGGCATGTTGTTGCTTTATATTAAATTAATGGCTAATAATGTTTTGCTACTTATTGCTACATGTTTATGGATAGTTTCTGCTATAGTTCATTCATGGAGGATTGTGTTTTTGGCGCTGCTAACTATTGATGTTGCAAATTTCTAGTTTAGGACATTTTCTAGAAACTTTTTGGAGAGAGTTGTGTGCACACTTTTTAGGCATTCAATTATTCTCTTTTAGATCATGATCATGGGAAGAAGCCTTGTATTATCACTTCTTATCTTCATTGTGTTGATTGGGCGATCCATGATATGGATTGTATGTATGGTCATGATTCAAGATTGTATTGAGAGAAAGGATCATGAGATTTATTTTAGCTTCATGTCAGCTGGTATATGTTATGTTTTGCAGAAATGTGGGAGGATTTCATAAGTAATATGTAGCCATAAAATATCATGTATCACTTTTGGGTCATTGGTAGAGTCATATCAGTGATGTTCACGTATGTGTGATGAGTCGTGTTTCAACCTTGAGGAAGCATCGTACAGTCTCAGTCTATCATTCTTGTAGCCATCTAAAATGATTATGAAGCTTTGTACTTTCATTGCAATATTTATGAGTCATAGTCCTTGGTTCTTTTGGAGTAGCCTTTTGCTTGTCACATGGAGGAAATGATTTGTTGTTGCTCATACTATATTGTTGATGATGGCCATCATATGCCTTTCTGCTATTTTCTCGGTTATGATATGTTGTTGCATGGGAAGATGTCGTTTCCATTGTCTACACTATGTTATTACTGATGGATGTAGTGTAGCCCTACTTTACGATGGTGATTAGTTCTTTTGTTGTTACTGCTAGTGATGTTAATGGAAAGAGTTCTTCTCATGTTGATGCTTATGATATTGTTCACTTCGTTGAGAGTGGTGTTGATGTGGATGGTGTTGCTGGTTATTTTTGTTGTTGTTGCTTATGATGTGTTGTTTCTGATGATTATATTATTGTTTAGGAGGATGTTTCAGTTGCTTACACTAAACAGATGGATATGTTTTGTTGTTGTCGTTTAAGTTGGACATTGTTGTTCATATAGATGGAGCTATTGTTGGAGTTGTTGCTAGTATACATCTATTTTGTTCTTACTGCCATGATACAAATATTTTGTTGTTGATGTAGTTGGAGATGTTGGTGGGGTTTGTTGTTGTTAGACTATAACTTTTGTTGCTACTACTTCAGATGAGGATCGAGATTGTTGTTGCTGCCTTTTTTTCATTTACACATAAGGAAGTGAGAGTTTTTTTCTTGATTAGCTATGTAGCCCTTTGTTTTTTTAGTAGAGTGTTGATGGCTTGACCTTTTCCATTAATATCAAGGGAGGACAAAGTGAAGAGTTTTAGTTCTGATCAGTTCTTAGGAGGTTGTTTGGATGGTTCAGATGGGGTTTCCATCAATGCCAAAGGGGAATATTGTTGGCATTGATGTTGTGATGCAGTGTTGATGGTCAAAATTAATGTCAGCCTCATAGCATGAGTTTTTGGTACCATGTGGGGTAGAGGTACTTGGTTTGTGCATTGATTGCATACCTTAGTTCAATGGTTGCAGATGATGGTGTAGGTATTTGGCCTATATGTTGATGCCTTGGAAAAATGTTGAGCTGCTACACCTAGTTGAAAATGATGGATATTGTCAAGTCATTTTTATGGTGCTTGGTGTTTGTGTGGATGTTTTTGAAGGCTTTTGGTGAGTGTTACAATGTTAGAGAGTCATGGGCAAGGTTGTCTTCGTGTACCAAGTATCATCATGAAGTAGGGATGCCAAATTCTTTAGAGATATTAGTTTTGGAATGTATGTGTTGTTTTGCTGAAGGAAACTACCATACATACACTAGTATTGTGAAGGAAAAAAATGTGTGCCACTTGGAGGTGATTTTCCCTACATTACTTGAGATGGTCAATTATTTTGTGGTTTTTTCGGCAGTGCTTTTTCGGGATTTTTGATGTAAAGGTCAGAAAAGGTCAAGGCACCTCTAGAAGTTGATAAAAGTTGAAAAATATAAAAAGGCTAGTGGAGTAAGTGGATTTATTTGGTCAATATTCCTATATCAATCAAATATTAAGCATGTGAAAAGGATTTGGGTAAGCTCCATCATATGAAGAACTTATTGATTTAACCATTTCCAGAAACTACAAATATGGGAAGAAAGGTTTTTCATTTGATTGGTTCTCTTGTGTGAGAATGTTTTGGAGGGCCAGTGGTGAAGATTGTGAATTTGTTGTAGCAGAGTGTGCATGGAGGTATAGTTGTAGCAAAGACATAAGTATGAATGGCTGAAGACTATCTATATGCAGAAATAAAGTGACGAGGTTACAAAGGAGTTTACTAATGCATTTGTGATTGCAGGGGAAACTTTTTTATTTGAGTTTATATATGTTGTTGATATGATTGTGATATATTCACTGCAATTGTGTCTCATGTTTTTTTGTGGCAGTTTTATAGATTACATCTTTGAGTTTCTGAATCTAGTTTATTTGCTGAAAATGTATTGAGGTTATGTGATTTGAGGATGATGTATGAAAGCGGGAGATGACTATGATTTGAGTTTGATTCAATGATTGATGTTTTGTATTGAGAGTGTTGATAATGTGCTATGATGATATTGTTGTTGTGATGTTCATGTTGAGCAACTCTAAGGTTCCAGTTTGAAAATTCATGAGAGGTGAACCACATAGAGAAGTGGGGTGGGTGCTCCGACAAAACAAGTATTGAGAACATATTTCTTCATAAGTCCAATGGGTATTGGTAAAGTCTTATCGATCATATGGGTGTCTATATAGTCGTGAGATGGAGATCATAGTACTTGTCATATAATTCCCATATTGTATTCTCTATATAATGATTTGCTTAACAGATAATAAAATATATTGAGCAGTGCAACAACAACAAGGGTGGTTTTTTACGTAGAGGGGGTTTTCCACCAAATATCTTGTGTTCCTATGTGATGTGATGATTTATGTCCCATTGTGCATGTTTATTTCATATGATATGGCTCTCATGTGTTGATTCTAGTTGAAGTTGCATGTTCAAATCTAATGCATATTTTTTATGTAGTGAATTGATTAATATATTTGAGAAAATGTTTTAAGATTGTTGAAATTGTTATCACTAATGATTCCCTCCACCACCCGCGCCCCCCCCCCGCGCCCCCCCCCCCCCCCCCCCCCCCCCACCACCACGCCCCTTATCAATAGTGATATTGGTTCCAACAATTGGTATCAGAGCACGATTCCTTCTAGTGCAATTTCACCGCTGAAAGGTAGATCATGGGTAGGAAGATTTGCAGCAAATGGAGTTCCTGAGTCTACATGGATTAGATCATATGCTTTGGAAGGTGAAATTTGAAGCATATATTTTAACTCTTGATGTGAATATTTCTCTGTCAATAGAATATGGTACACATGATGAATTTAATGAGGTGGTCAAGAAGATAATTTTGAAGGGATTGTTAAATCATGATGTAGCTAAAGTAGGACACTGCAACACTGCAAAAGAAATTATGGACAAGATGCATAATTTGTATGGAAGTGGAAGGATTAAAGATTAATTATTGAAAAACCCCATTGCATTATTGAAGAGAAAGAGAATGATAAAAATGACTCTACATTCATAGTAGTAGTAGATCCATTTTTCTCTCAAGAAGATAGTGAGAGTAGACATGGGAGTAGTGACATGCAAATCATTGAGCTAAAGATACAACATGAGGAAGTCATAAAGGAAAATTAGAATTTGTCAAATGAGCTTCAAGACTAGAAGTCTATTGTGCAAGACTAGAAAAGGAATTATAATCTTTGAGATGTGAGCCTAAAAAGGAAAATAATCAATTATCCTAGTATCGAAAATTGGAGAAAAGCACCAAAATGTTCGATGAAATATCATCAGTCAAAGATCTCCGCTTATCAAAACTAGTTTGGGCTCTGAATAAGAATCATGCCTTTTGAAAGAAAAGGAGAAAGTGGAGCAAAACCATGTAGTACACAATCACAAGTACACCACTTTTGAAGTCAATCAAGGACCTAGGAAGCAACATCATCAAAAGAAGCCAAAGAAGAAAAAAGATTATCAACAGAAGCAAAGAAAAGAAGTTCAAAATCACAACATGTAGTAGTTCACGAAGATAAGGAAGCAACCAAGTGTTCATGGTATAACAAATCAAATCAAAATGTATACAAGTTTATTTTATGGTCATCATGCTATAGAATGTAAATATTTTGCAAGAAAACAAATATTGTTGGATAAATGTTGTTCCAAGTGTGCAAAATATGGCCACAAATCTCTAGCTTGCAGGTATGATAGGATCAAGCCAACAAAAAGATAAAGTGCACCATTGAAGGCAAAGAACGTAGGAAGAGAAAATATGAGCTACAAAGAACTAGCTCTTCAAAGGAAATCAAGGAAGAATGTTTTGTTGTGAAAAGAGATAATCTATTCAGGGGGGTAGATCGTTTTCTTATGCCCGATAGGAAATCGCTTCAAAGGTAAGCCAAACTTGATAGGTGCATGTAATTAAAAGGAGGAAGTTTTCATCTTCCTGCATCTATTCATTTTAGGTCCACAAGATTAGTTTAAGGCAAAAGGAGAGCACATGAGTCCAGGGGGAGTTCTACAAGGTTTGATGCATTACATATCATTTTATCCTTTTGTCTCATGATTGTTGATGGTTGTAGCCATGTTGTGAGAGGATTATTTTTTTATTTATGCACACCAACAGAAGTTTATGCAACAAGAAGCAATTTTTGATGGAAAGATGGCATATGCTTAGAGGGAGTTTGATATAAATTTATGTCTTTGCACATATAACGCTTATGTCATGCATAATATTATGTATTCCATGGGAATTTTTGTGATAGTTTGAGAGAGTGATGTTAATATCATTGAAACCCTCACTCTTGTACTTCATTATGTAGTCATTTTTTCACATGAGGAAGGGTCATTGATACATGCATGTGTCTTAGAAATTTGTTGCTCAGTTTTGTGAGTTGTTTATGGAAAATTGCTACATCATTAAATACATTACTAAGCCCTTATGTTTTTGGTTGTAGTATGGTTAAGATTCCATTACATGTGTATCCAAATGAGTCATGTATCTCACATTGTATAATCATAAAGTCATGTATCCTATTTGCATATCATATTGTCATGACGTTGAAATATTTTACTTATTCGATGTCATGCAAAGTTGAGTCAAGATCCAACTATTCAAGTGTCTACTGTTGAATATTTCTCATGAGGATATCACCTTGAAAACTACCTCGTGTATTTGTTTATGATGAAGAGGTTTGTGCTTAATGGTTCACATATGGTATCAAGAGAGCGTGGATGAAGTTTGTATTGTAGATTCCTTACTTTGTTGATGGCCATCTTATGCCTAGAAGTTGTGCTACAGAAACATGGTTGCATCGTCACTGTTGTTGATTATATTTGAGGATTACTTGCATATGTTATAGTTGCATTATTGTTTGAAGTTGAGTCATTGATGATTTTATTGCTCATGATGTATGTGTTTTCTTGGTGCCAAATAAAGCAAGTTTGTGTTGATGGCATGTATATGTTGTGTCATATGATAGGTTCCTAATGATTAGAGGCACGTTGTTGATTTCTATTCATTTGATGGCTAATAGTGTTTTTCTACTTATTGCTACATGTTGATGGATAGTTGTTGCTATAGTTCATTCATGGAGGATTGTGTTTTTGGGGCTACTAACTATTGATGTTACATGTTGCTAGTTCAGGACATGTTATGGAATTTTTTTGGAGAGATTCGTGCACACTCCTTTTGGCATGCAATTATTCTCTTTTAAATATTAATCATGGGTTGAAGCCTTGTATTATCATTGCTTATCTTTATTGTGTTGATTGAGTGATCCATGATAGGGATTGTATGTATGGTAATGAGTCAAGATTGTCTTGAGAGAAATAATAATGATATTTATTTTAGCCTCATGTTAGTTGGTATATGCTATGTTTTACAACCATGTGGGGGCTTTCAAAATTAATATGTAGCCATGTAATATCATGTATCACTTTTGGGTCATTGGTAGAGTCATATGAGTGATGTATGTGTATGTGTTAGGAGTCATATTTCAGCCTTAAGGAAGCATCATAATGTATCAACCTATCATTCTTGTAGCCACGTAACAAGATTATGAAGCTTTGTACTTTCATTGCAATATTTCTGAGCCATAGCCCTTGGTTCTTTTGGAGTATCCTTCTGCTTGTCACATGGAGGAAATGATATGTTGTTGCTCACACTATATTGCTAACGATAGGCATCATATGCCTTGCTGCTATTGTTGTCAGTTATGATATGCTGTTGCATGGGAGGATATTGTTTTTGTTTTCTGCACTATGTTATTACTGATGGATGCAATGTAGTCCTACTTTAGGATAGTGATCAATAGTTTTATTCCTTCTTCTAGCGATGTTGATGGAAAGAGTGTTTCTCATACTAATTCTTATGCTATTGTTCACTTGGTTGAGAGTGATGTTGATGTGGATGGAGTTGCTGGTTATTTTTTTTATTGTTGCTTATGATGTGTTGTTGTTGATGATTATGTTGTTGCTTAGGAGGATGTTGTTGCTACTTACACTATACTGATGGATATGTTTTGTTGTTGTCATTTGAGTTGACTTGACAATGTTGTTCATATAGATGGAGCTATTGTTGGAGTTGTTGCTAGTATACATCTATTTTTCTACTACTACCATGATATGGAGATTTTGTTGTTGTTGTAGTTGGAGTTGTTGATTAGGTTTTTTGTTCGTAGACTATATCTTTGTTTTAAATACTTCAAATGAGGATCTAGATTGTTTCTGCTACATTGTTTTCATGCACTCATAAGGGAGTGAGAGTGTTTTTTGCTTGATTAGCTATGTAACCCTTAGTTGTTTCAATAGAGTGTCGATGGCTTGAAATTTTCCATTTACCATTGATGTCAAAGGGGGATAAAGTGAGGAGTTTTAGTTCTAATCAATTCTTTAGAGGTTTTTTGGATGGTTCAGCTGGGGTTGCCATGTATGCCAAAGGGGGAGATTGTTGGCATTGATGTTGTGATGTAGTGCTGATGAGTTGCATTGATGTTAACCTGATAACATGAGTTATGGTAACATGTGGTGCAAAAGTACTTGGTTTGTGCATTGGTGCAGAGATACTTGGTTTGTGCATTGGTTGCAGGCCTTAGTTTAGTGGTTGCAGATGATGGTGCAAGTATTTGGCTTATATGTTGATTCCTTAGCAGGATGTGGAGTTGTTACGCCTAGTTGACAATGACCGAGACTGTCAAGTCATGTTTATGGTACTTAGTGTGTGTGTGGGTGGATGTTTCTGAAGGATTTTGGTGATTGTAGTGATGTTATAGAGTCATGGGCAAGGCTGTCTTAGTGTACCAAGTATCCTCTTGAAGCAGGTGTTATCACTTAGGTTGTCCCTTGGCTCCTTCAGGGATACGGTCGAGGTAACCACTAACCAATCTTTTAGCTGCAGGTCCTAGTCTACCTGTAACCAGAGAGGGTTCTCTCTTTATAGTTTAGCTTTGTTTGCTGAGTGTTTTAGACTAGTTATGATGCACTGTTTTGTTTGATTTTTGGTGGGTTGATGATTCCTTTAGAACTAAAATACTGATCTATTGGACAGTTTGTTCCATTGGGCAATGGAGTTGAGATATTTGTGCTTTAGGGAATTGATATGTGGAGACAAAATGTTGCTGCAGAGCAAGTTAGGCATGTGTGAAAACAATATATCAGTTTTGTTGGTGAAATGGTGGAAAAATTAGTAAGCGAAAGGCAATCAAGAATCTTTCACTATGCTAATAGAGGAAACATGAAAGTAATGCTTAAGAGCAGTTAAGAATTCTTAAACAGTATTCATCATGTTAGGATAAGTTGAAATATGAGCAGTTCAGAATTCATATCTATAGCTAATCCAGCAGAAAACATATTTAGAAAATAGAGATTGAGCATAGGGTGTTCGAACCAAATCCTAGGCTATTCTTTTCCTCCATTTACTAAGATTATGAACACATGAAATAGTGGAAATAACAAGAAACACATACACAATTAGAAGAAACTTATTGATTCAGCAAATGACACAGGAATTCTGCAACAACACAGAGCTTCTACATATCCATCTTCAGACAGTATTGAAACCAGCAATCTCCATCAGCAATTTTATTATCAAAAAGTCTTCAATATACATTAGAGCTCTTCAGAAAGAATCCTATTACAACCGACCCTCAATGCGTTATCTGAGGGGATATATATACAAAATAGGGTATGAAAATATCTTAGTGGAGAGTTATGGTGCAATAAATTGCACCACCAACTCTCTTACAAAAGTAAATGATACTTAAATGTAACTTTAAAGGCTGAGATAGCCGACATTCCTTTGTCAGGCAGATTTGAATTTTGGCTGTAAAAAATTAAGTGGTAGCAGTGCTTTAAATGCTGCGTTCATTTTGGCGTGATATTTGAGTGGATTGCTGAGTCACCTGTATGCTGCTTGCTGTACCTGTGTGCTGGCCTGTTCTGTTGACCTGTTTCTGCTGACCTGTGCTGCTGACCTGTTTCAAAAAGGTAAACAAGCAAAGTGGATTTATCTCGGCAAAATTTCCAACATTGCTTGCCACCAATCAGCCGGGGTAACTGATGTCTTCTCATCTTTACCACTGTCTCATCTGCCTCTGTAAGTCTATAAAAATTGGGAGGCACCTCAAATAGATGATTAATCTCATGCTCTATGAAGAATAGATTCTCCAGCTTGTCATAGAGGGTCTGCCCA